>WNGS01091063.1:0-16766 GCA_020271785.1 Procambarus virginalis
AATACATCAAATGAGCTGGACTTAATGGTTCACGCTGCAAAACATCATCAGAGAGGTAGGTAAGTGGTCGGTTATTGACTCGTGCTTCTATCTCTATGACTACTGTTTGAAGCTCCTGCAGGTCAATCTTTTGGCGGTGTAGGGTTTTCCGTAGAGAACGTTTTACCGTACCAACCATGCGTTCATAGAAGCCTCCGTGCCATGGTGCTCTGGGAGGTATGAATTTCCAATGGCACTGCCGTTGATTTAGGGCTGTGCGTACCTTTGGGTGTGTCCAGATTTTCCTCAGACATGCTTCTCCTGCCACTAAGTTGGACCCATTGTCTGAGATCATTAACTTAGGACAGGATCTACGTGAAGCAAACCTGCGGAAAGCCTGTAAGAATGCTTCGGCACTCATATCGGGAGTCACTTCTAGATGGACTGCCCTTGTTGTGGCACAAGTAAAAAGACAGATGTAAGCTTTTACTGGTTTCTTGTCTTTAGTGCCTGTAAGTGTTAGTGCTCCTGTGAAATCTACTCCTGTAGTCTCAAAGGGACGAATATGTACGACTCGTTCCTTCGGAAGTGGAGGTGGGCCAGGATATGGACACACTCTGGCATCGTATCTCCGGCAAACAACACAGGATTTGATTATTGATTTTACTGTCTGTCTACCTTGGGGTAGCCAGTACTGTTGTCTTAAGTCTGTGAGAGTATCTAATACCCCACCATGCAGAGTGCAGTATTTGTGTATATGTAACACAATTAGTTTGCTTACTATGTGGTGACGAGGGAGCAATATTGGATTTTTTGCTTCCAAATCTATGTCAGCGTGCTGTAAGCGGCCTCCGCATCTGATTATGTTATAATTGTCAGTGTCTAACCAGAGACCCAGATCACGTTGTAGCTTCTTTGGAACATTGTCAAATTCTGTCCCGAATGTGTCGATCTGAGCTCTTTTGACCCAATACCTTAGGGCATTAGGGAATTTATGCTTGATTCCTATTTTCTTTAGAAAATCAAACACTACTTGGGTGACACCTATAAGTTTGTTCAGTTCAGAGTACCGAGTAGGATCAATTACCAAAGTCCGAGGTGGTTCTGGGTTCTCAGTGGGAACAGTAACATTGGTCACAATGACTTGTGGCTTTTGTTCAGGCCACTGGTCGCTGATTAGCCACTGAGGTCCATTGAACCACATCTCTGCCTTTGTTAATTGCCGTAAAGTCAGTCCTCGGGAGAGATAGTCAGCTGGATTCTCTTTGTGGGTACATATCTTAGTTTATACCCTGCTGACAACTCTCGTATTTCCTTAACGCGGTTACTCACGTAAGGATTCTTACTGTTATTGTTCTTAACCCACTGTAGTACTGCCTCATTATCTGACCAAACTACTGTTTCTTTAAAGTGGATGTGGCGTAAGGCCTTGATCAAATAATGAGCCAATCTTACTCCTAACAGTAAGGCTGTTAATTCCAGTTGTGGCAGTGATCTTTTCTTTAAAGGTGCCACTCTGGCCTTTGATGTGAGCAAATTGGCTTGCCCATTTGTGACCAGGTAAGCTACTGTTCCATAAGCCTTTCCTGAGGCATCACAGAATACATGTAGCTTAATTGGTTCTTTTCATTTACTACTGTGTTCCTGGGGAACTTGACAGACTCTAGGGTACTTAAATCTTTTACTAAACCTTGCCATTTTTCTTGTAGGGCAGGTGTTAGAAGATCATCCCAGCCTATCTTTTGTTGCCAACATTCCTGTATTATCAACTTCCCATTAATCAGTACTGGGCTTAATAGTCCTAATGGGTCGAAGGGTTTGCTGACTTGTGATAGTAATTTTCTCATTGTTAAGTTAGTGGTATCAGGCTCCACTGACTTGATTGTCAACTGATCTGTTGTCGTGTTCCATTCGACACCTAGTACCTTTGTCATCTCGGGTACCTGGTAATCGGGAAATTCAGTTGAGATCAGTTGATTTAATTTTTCATTGTTAGAGACCCAAGATTGGAGAGGCATATTGGCTCCCATTAATTCTCGATTGGCCTCATGGTATATGTCCAACAGTTTACTTTCACTGTTGGTTGTACCTTGAAAATTATCCACATACAGGTTTTTGCTAATTTCCGTCTTGTTTGGGCTATTGGACTTCTTCAAGTGCGTATCCAAGGTAGCTTGGAGCAGAAAAGGAGATGACGTGGCGCCAAAAAGGACAGAGGCAAACCGGTAAGTGATTAATTCACTGTTCGGATCGTTAGGATCCTTAATCCATAGGAACTTTGTGTAGTTCCGGTCTTCTTCTTGAAGACCTACCCTAAGGAATGCCTTGCTGATGTCGGCCGTATATGCATAAGTCCCAATACGGAACTTTAACAGCACGTCGTAAAGCCTTTGTGTTAGGCTAGGGCCAGTTTGAAGACAGTCGTTTAACGAAACACTACTCGGCCTCATTTTAGCACTGCAATTAAATACTATCCGTAATGGGGTAGTTGCAGAATTCTTCTGTACACAATGATGTGGTAAGTAGTGACCTTCCTTTGGGTTATCATTTGTAACAACTTCGATAAATTTGTCATCGAGTTGCTTCTGTATTATTTCATGGTACAACTTCAAGTTCTCAGGTTGTCTTTGTAAGCGCAACACCTGTGATCTCAATTGGTTTTGTGCCATAAAATGGTTGACGGGTAGCTGAGGGTGATTCAGCTTCCATGGTAGCCTGACCCAGTATTGATTATCTCTGTATATAACTGAGTCCAGGTATTGTTTGTAAGTCCAGTCATCATCTGGGCTAGGTTGTTCAGGGACAATGCCGAGAGTTGCCAGGTCCCATAACTTGTGTACAGGGGGATCAAGCTCTTCCTCGGACATGTCTCTGAGTTGCAGTGGAGACTGGTCTCCTAGTCATGCAACCATTACTGGGTTGGCATGTTGGTGTTCTACAGGTGCGGGTTGGTTTAGCCGTAATACAGGGCCTGTTAGCAAATAGCCACCTGCAGATGGTAACACGTTCATACCGTGTTTGTATTCCTTTCCTTTGATAAACTTATGGTAGACATCTGATCCCATAAGGATTCCAATATTGGAAAGGTTATCTGTTGTGATTTTATCAGCCAAATGAATTCCCCTTTTTTCTAGGAATTTGGCTGTTGTCCCCAGACCATATACATATAGATCTGTTGGGAATCTATCTACTACTAGAGCTTGTACATTTTGTTCGTAACCTCCTAATCGTACTTTGGGTTGTACTACCTTGAAAACTCGGGCTCCTGAGTCAGTCAGGAATCCTGCTATGTTTATTCGTGTCTCCTCTACAGGTGTAAGTTTCAGGGTATCTACCAACTCTTTGGATATAAAGGTCAATTGGGACCCTTGATCAAATAATCCACGTACGGTGGCTTTGTTCTCTCCATTTCTAATGATCAATCGTGCAGTAGGTAGAGCTGATTTATGTTTAGACCTTGTTGAGAAAACACTTATGTCAGGTAGCACAGTACAAAGCTGTACTGAGGTGTTAGTTCCTTCCTCCTCCTGTGGTTTGGCAGACTTTGTACTTGAATCCCCACAAAGTGCTGTATGGTGTTGACCCTTATGGCACCTATAACAGGTGCGTATTGTTGATGTGCAGCTGTCGGGATGATGTTCCCTTATACACTTGGTACATCTATGTATCTCCTTGAGTCGTTTTATGCGTGTTGCACGATCGGGGTATCGTCTGCAATTGTACATGGAATGTGATTGTTCACAGAACAGACATGGTCTCCAGACGTTAACAGTATCTTGAGGAGTCACCGATTTGGGTGACGCGTTACCTGTAGGTTTGGAGGTACCAACTGCGTATGTGCCCACACTGCCTTGTCTCCACTTTGGAGAGGGAGAAGTTGTTTTAGATTTGTTTGGAGTACTGTTTGTACTCTGTTGTTTACTATTAGTAGTAGACGAAGGTTTAGATGTCGCTTTTTCATCTGGGATAACTCTTTCTCGTTCTATGATGGTTTGTAACCCCTTTGTAATCTCTGTTACTGTCAGATATGACTTTCCATACAACACAAACAACTTATCCAGGATGTCCCTGGGTAATTTGCGAGTCATATGGACTTGGATTATCCAGTCTGATTCATCCAAGTTTACTTTATTTTTAAGTGCCTTAAGCAAAGACTCAAGCTCCAATCTAAAGGCTTGGAGTGAGACTGCTGTATTATTTGGATGTTTAATATCTAACAGCTTCTGGGTTAAAATTCTGATAGTCCTTTCAGGCTTCGCATAGTTGTCCTTGAGTAGTTGTACAGCATTGTCATAATCGTCATCTGTGTGATTCAGATTACAGACTACCTGAAAGGCTTCATCCTTCAAGACACTCTGTAAATACGTAAACTTTGTCGTCTTTGGTACATTGACATTAGAATCCACAGAATCGACAAATTTGCTCCAGAAATTGTCCCAATTCTCGTCCTCTGTTCCAGAAAAAGTTGGAAGACTGAGTGATGGTAATTTGACTTCTGGTGCTGTCTGATTCTGGGTAGTTGTAGCTGCAATATTTATATTGGCCTTATGGGCGTTTATCAAATCTTCATAAGTTGTAATTGTACAAACATTGCATCTTCATAATCAGAGTGTTCTTGGAGAATGTTGTTCATCGTATCTTCATCAATACTGGAAACGTTAAGTAAATCTTGATACTGTTTCATTTGTTGCAACACACGGTCATATTTGTTCCGTGTAAGCTTAAGATAGTTTTCCAGTGCTGCATAATTAACTGGAGTTTGATTACTCATGTCTTCACATTTGTTAATCTGCCTTGTGAGATGCCCCTTTAAGGCCCTAAGGGTTAATTTTACATTTTGGAGTGTAGACATCTTGAAAGTACTTGCTAGTCGTATGGACTTTTAACTATTTGGCACTTGAATTAATAAAGCAACTAGTTTCCGAACTAGAGCTGTTTATCATTTAAAAAATATACTACTTTATAATCATACACGCTATAATTTGAGTGGTAAGCCTGTATCAATGCTGGTATTCCGCAAGCTAGCCCTTCTTTATCACTCTTGGTTGGTACAGAGACACAGGTTAACACTCAAAGGTGAAATGATTATAGTTAAATTATACCTATAATTATATGTATGAATATCAGGTTGACAACACAACTCGGGTTGTCATGAATACTGCATAAAAATATGTACTTGCTAGGTTGTAATATATGTTCAACTCTAGACAAGTGTAAAAAATTCTTACCCTTACACCAGGTTAGCACAATAAATTAAACTAGGTTGCTGTACAACACCAGCCTAAAATGTCCTACCCTTGTGCAAGAATTTGCTGTAAACAATGTGGTATGCAGTATGTAATGGTGCAATATTAAAGTAATGTTTATACTTAAATTACAAAAACATTTATAAGTAACTTATAAGTAAAGTAGCCTCTTATCAACCTCTTGTAATGAAAAGGGCACAATAGTTCTTTGGCACAGGCTTCAGAACAATAATTGTGCTTTGTTGAAAAGTTTTGTTTGCTATGAGATTGAAAAGTTAGGCTAGAAAATGTAAATATAGCAGTGTCTTTCTGCTATAATATTGCACTACTAATGTATATCAGGATTTTATATCTAGATGCAATGTACCTACTGGTTAACTGTAATAATCATCTAGGTTCAAAGGACCATAATTTATGTGGTAAAAACTCCAGGCAGTATATCTCCTTTTAATTGACTTCAATAAATATAGTTTATCTTATTTTTTCTTAGTAGGTAAGAAATTGAGTGGACTGTATGTACTTGTTAAAACTGCCTGAAATTAATCTCACACAAATTGGAGGGACAATTTGTAGCTTAAACCACTTTGTAATGGCTCCTTCTTAAACTACAAATTGTTTACCTAAGTTTAATTATATTATTTTTATCATACCACATATGGTGGTCTAATCTACTATTATTTCAACAATTATTACTAGTTATGAATACTACTACTACAATAACTAGAATGGCCTTATCTGAGCCTGTAGTAAGGGCCTGCTAAGACTGTGTCATGTTAGCATCTATGTGGGTGTGGCCCTGTGCCTCATGGTGCCAATGGCGGCTGTGGAGGCCTTCAAGGCTGGCAACAGCTAGGTACATGTGCATAGTTCTACTGCTCAGCTACTTGCTGTTCCAAGTCACAATTTACCTGTTTGGGATGCAAGGAGTTAGTACATTTCCCTAAGCATATCAATACAGGTATAACATGGTATGTGAGGGCTGTAAAAATGGGGTACACGTACATGGTGTTGGTGTTGTTCATATATCATAACCGACTATACCCTTTGATATTAAGCAGTGCACTAGAATAATAAACAAATACTTGGTAAGCCGGATACAATCGTTGTTGTAGTTGTTGATAGGCTGTGTTGTTGGTTGTTGACACGTAAATAGGTGTCTAGGTGTTAAACCAACTCTGGAGCCATGTGCAGCGTAAGGCTGCGTTTGTTATTGTTTTGTGTGAGCGTGGCGTCTGTAAGAGACGCTCTGCCTCTCTTGTTCCAATATTGTGGTTCTACTTCTAAGTTAAATTTACGTTAACAAGGGAATCAAGCTATATTTTGGTGTTAATAATTATATTCAGTCTTATTGAACACTTTTTTATTCAATTTAGACATTAAACTGTTGTATGAACAGTGGTTTAATAATGCAAATATACGTCGACGTCGATGACGTCACGGAGTCTCCCATTCTCTAATTTTAAGAGGATACTGTTAAGGGAAGACTATACTATTTGTGTATGAGTGTGTCGGTTTCCCGACATGATAAAGCTACCCATTTCATTACGTACGAGGTGAATTTTTTTTATTGGAGTTAAAATTAACGTAGATATATGACCGAACCTAACCAACCCTACCTAACCTAACCTAACCTATCTTTATTGCTTAGGTTAGGTTAGGTAGCCAAAAAAGTTAGGTTTGGTTTGGTTAGGTAGGTTAGGTAGTCGAAAAACAATTAATTCATGAAAACTTGGCCTATTAGGCAAATCGGGTGTTGCATAGTAGGCTGAGAAGTGCGTTCTGGCTACTAGGTACGACATATATATATATATATATATATATATATATATATATATATATATATATATATATATATATATATAATAATATATATATATATATATGTATTTGATAGTTACAAGATATGCATAGGTTGGTACAAAAATGAATACAAAAAGGTGCTTAAAGGTTATGTGGGGAAATCTGGCTCCAGTATAATACTAAAAAATGTATAATTATGTGAATGTAAACTAATGATAAATTCTAAGATAGCTCGAAGGACCAGAATGAGTAATTAAATGAGGGATCAATGGTTTATAGATTTATGATTATATGAATAAATTATATTAATTAAGCAATGACTGTAAATAATATAATTCAAGAGCCAGCCTCCCATGACACATTTTGGGGGGGTCTTCTATAAGATTAATCCATGTAGAACATATATTATGCAATAATAATAATTATAATATGCACACACGTGGATAATGGGTAAAATATATAATGCAAAATATTACTGCCAAATGAAAATTAATAATGCATAACTGGCAGTATCAGATATATATATAGATGGATATGGACTCTGAATAATAAGACACTATCTACAATAAAACTGATTATGTCTCAGCTGTGACAGGGGACGTAGATGCAGTCCACTGTACGCCAGGCTGGAAACAGTTTGAGATAGTGTCTTGGCGCACGTGAGGGTATGGCGGTCACACGCTTCCTCAGGGGTGTTGCACCATGCAGCAATAATGGTAATTCCGTAATTTCCACCTCCAAAATAGTATTCACACACATATACGGCAATATCTAAATATTTGGAGGGGAAAGAACTACACTTACATGAGATTATTTTTACGCCCGCATCATAACGACATGGCACCTACATGATCTTATTTAAGAGCTCATTAAATAGAACAAATGAGGTAAAAATGCCTGCCGAACTGGTGTCCTTGATTCTGGTAAGCTGAGTCCTCAATCTGGCATCTATGGATGTACGGATGCTGGCTGGATGGGCAGATTTGTCGGACAGCTTATGGAGCACCACTTGTTGATCGCAAAAATGGCGAGAGAGTCTTTCCTCCTTCCCCAAAGTCGCGCATGCGCAATAGCTCTCCGTGAGGATTCGATCATAAATTATATTTATTTATTAATGCTAAATAGGGAAGGGGGCGTGTATGAACACTCTTGATGATTTAGATAAATACTTTATGTGGTGATGTTTAATTATTTTAGTGCACGTCAGTTAATTAGTTAATGTAGACGGCACAAATAAAACAGTATGGGCTTGGTGGTGGAAATGATGTTAGATTATGGTATGGTTTACTGGAACAGCGATTAAGATGGGTAAGGAAATTCCAGTAAACTATTGTATTCTAAAAGTAAACCTATTACTAAATAATTATTCCTAATAAAGGAAAGTAAATGGTTACATTTGTGGTATTCTACTGGTATGTGGAAATTTTATTCTCCGTGCGTGGCTGACGCAACACTACACAATTCTAGGAGAAATTATATGATGTTCCACAACCTAATACAGTAAATTCTATAATACTAATCTACGTATTAGTAGTGTTAGTAAACTACTACGCTTAATACAGGAAATACATCATATTGTATTAAGGATTATTAAGTGAACATTAAATGTGCATGAAGCCTAATACAGGAAATACATCCTGTTGTATTAGGGATGAGAAAAATTGTTGGAAATTTCCAACATAATTCCGGGGCGGGAAATTACGGGTCGTAGTTCAATGGTAAGTACTAACGTACCTATTCCCTTTCCCTGAAATTAGATTCTTATATGTTAGTAGGTTAGTATGTACATAACGAATGTCCCGGACCTGTGTGACAGGTATGATCTGTTATCACGGGTACATCTATGTAATGATTAATTATGCTGTATGTCTCTTTGAGATCGAAGAGACGCTGAATCTACAGTGAGATCAGTGTCTAGGGTCGCAGTGACGTGTAACTGGATGAGTTACTAGACACTAACTGATCACTGCAGACTCACAAATCTCCTCAACATTAAATGAGAAATTCTAAGTATTTATACAAGATTAAATTTAGCCTAATGTGTAGTTCTTGCTGCACAAAGTAATTTAGGCTATGTAATGATAATAACTAAATTCCTAACCTAGCTAAATTCTAGATAAAGTAGAGAACTGAGTATATGAGCATCAGTCTCTATAAATGTAGTCTGTGGTATGCTATAGTGAGTGCAGATTTAACTTGCACTCAGCTCACCCTAACTAATGTCCCTAATCTACATAAGTAGAGGGTAAATGCGAATTATATACTTTAGGTTACAGTGCTATAACTTCTCTGGAAGTATAACTAAACACATATAGCAACCTAAAGATTCTAAATGAGTATTAAACCTGCTCGGTTTATATACACAAAGTTACAGTACTATAACTCTCTGGAGCTATAATTAAGTACATGATAACTTATATGAAGACTGAATGTGGTCAATTATTACTGTCGAGAATAGTTTTGGGTCTACAGTGGGTCAATGACATTTGTCGCGGTGACCTGTAACCAATTCTTAGGCTACTAGTCACTGATTTATCCACTGAGATCTATAGAAACTAACTCGGCTGGTACTAATTGTACAGACTCAATCTGGAAAAAGATAAGATGAGTGTATTCTATTATAGAAACAATTTGTTTCACTTCTAATAGTCTTCTGGTAAATGTTCACTTACAGGCTGTTGCAAAGTTCAATTTGCTTGTGCTAAGATACTTCTCCAAACTGTCTCTAAGATGCTTGTGGGCAGAGACAAGAAAACAGAAGGAGCTAAACAAAACTGATACAACCCTGCAGGTGTATCATATTAAATGGATTAATAAATCCCAGTCCAGACGACTTGATATAAATACAGTCTTCTCTGGAAGACTTACCTAAGATATATAAAGGCGATAAGATGTTATGAAATGCTATGAAGACTGAATGTGGTCAATTATTACTGTCGAGAATAGTTCTGGGTCTACAGTGGGGTCAATGGTATTTGTCGCGGTGACCTGTAGCCAATTCTTAGGCTACTGACCACTGATTAATCCACTGAGATCTATAGAAACTAACTCGGCTAGTACTAATTGTACCCGACTCAATCTGAAATTAATGTTTGTTGCCAGCTGGCATAGGCTTCTTCAGGTTCAAGACTCTACCTGTAAGTAAGTAGCCTCCTGCTGAATTCAACAAGTTCATTCCATGCTGGCTTGTAGTTCCAGTAATGAACTGATAATAATGGTCTGCCCCTACTAATAGATCTACATTGGTGAGGTGGTCAGACTTTATCTTGGTGTCAGCCAACTTGATTCTATTTTTCTGTAAAAATTTGGCTGTGTCCCTTAGACCTTTGACATTCATGTCAAGAGGGATGTGATTAACTACTATGGCCTTAACAGGTCGGACATAACCGCCTAGGCGTACTAGTGGTTGTACTACTTCAAATTCTTGAGGTCCAGTATCTGCTAGGAATCCCGATATGTTCAGTGTCACCTTACACAAGGGTTTAAGTTTCAGCTGGTTAGCTGCTTGTTGAGTGATAAACGTTCTCTGGGATCCCAGGTCGAATAGACCTCTTGTAGTGATTCTAGAATTCTTACTATTTAATTGTAGTTGTGCAGTAGGTAATACGGCATTATTACGAGACTTGGTGTTAAGCACCTTAACCTCCTGTCGCACCTTACAACACTGCACAAAGGTGGAAGTATCCTGTTCCACCTGGGGTTTTGGTAATTTTGGCCTATGAACTCCACACAATGCTGAATGATGTTGATCCTGGTGGCACCTGTTACATATGTGTAATGGAGTGGTGCATGTATCAGGATCGTGTTGCAACAAGCACCTGGTGCACTTGTGCATTTCCTTGAGGCGCTTTATCCTAGAAACGCGATCAGGAAAGTTTTGACACTGATAAATAGTATGACTCTTGGCAAAAGAGACAGCAGCTCCTTCCTGTAGTAGATGTAGGGGTCACTAACTTGGGTGACTTATGGACTACAGGTTTTGAAGGGCTGATAGTGTAGGTACCTACTGTAGTATTCTTCCATCTTGGAGTGGAAGTAGTGGTTTTAGATTTATTAGGCTGTTTGGAGGTACCTTTGGATTTGACTAGTTTATCAGTGGTTGATTTGTCAGTGTCAGGTATTATTTTCTCATGAGCTCTCAGTCGATTAA
Source organism: Procambarus virginalis (assembly GCA_020271785.1). Lineage (NCBI taxonomy): Eukaryota > Metazoa > Arthropoda > Malacostraca > Decapoda > Cambaridae > Procambarus > Procambarus virginalis. The sequence goes on from WNGS01091063.1 coordinate 11,176, forward strand.
CTGTTATCCTTAATCCCTCGAAAATTTCATCTAAGGACAGGATATCTGTTCTATAATGGGAACAGATGGATGCTAGGATCTCCTTAGGAAACTTACTCTGTATTTCTAATTTCAATACCCACTCTGCTTTAGGTACATCTGCTTTGACACCTAGAGCATTAATTAGAGACTCTACCTGGAGCCTAAATTCTTGTAGAGCTTCAGGGGTGGTATCTGGTGTAGGTATCGCTCTTAACTTATAATAAAGATTAGCAATTTCTTTATTGCTGTAATTAACTTCTAGTAACTGAATAGCAGTATCGTAATCCTCATCACTAGGAACTAGGTGTTCGACAACTGCCTTTGCTTCACCCTCTAGGGTACTTTGCAAATAAAGGAATTTATTAGGTTTGCTAATAGATTTCTTGGAGTTTACTAAGGAGTCGAATGTTTTCCAGTAGCATTCAAAATTCTCATCATCTCTACCGTGGAAGTGAAGGAGATCAATTGTAGGAAGACGAACTTCCTGGAGTGTTTCCTGTTTATTGGTTTCACGCGTGGTTAGAGCATTTTGAGAAACTGAGTCGCTCTGCAATTTTTCTAGAGCTTGTGTTAATATATTTAGATGATCTTGGGTACCCTCCTCAAATTTCTCCATCTCGGCATGGAAGGTATCTAGCTGATCCGGCTCAGCATTCTGTTGCATAAGGACTCTGAGATAGTCATCTGCAGCTTCATTAGTTCTTTGCAACTTTTGCTTGGCCGTCTCTATGAGATTTTCTAATACTTTGGCTGTGGCACCTGATTGTACCAGCTGATCACACTTATTCAACTGTCTAGTCACATGACCTTTGTGACTAGTGTATGATCTAAAATATAATAAGCAATTGCTGGACATTTCTTCTGGTGCACTGCCTGTGGATGTTGGCTTAGTTGGTGCCATGGCTTGGTAATGTAAATAACTGGGGTACTGATTCATATATACGTGGAACCAGTACGATTATTAATAGCCTAATATCTGATTCTTTAATTAGGCTATGTGAATCCTACCTCACGTAGAGGTTAGCTTACCTATCTAATAGTAAACAGCTAATATTTGAGTGGTATTTCAGTGTTCTACAGGAATTCCTCTGCTTAGCTCCTCATAATCGGCTTTGGATGGGTAGTGACACTTCAATAACACTCAAAATGTACATAGTAAATATATATAATATGATATAAAAACACAATTTGTGTAAAATAATTATAAGTCCTACCCTGACTTGGGTTTGCACAATAATAAATGTTGACTAGGTTGTACTGCCTTGTACAATGCTAGTCTACTAATAATCCTACCTATCTAGGTTGGCTAGTAATAATGAGTTAGGCTAGAGTTGTACACTAATAAGTACAATTCCAGCCTAAGAATTCTATTCTACATGGGTTGGCATAAAATGCTATAATACTACTGATGTGCAGATTCAGGATAGTGCTATGTTTTTAGCTTTTTATAATTTTTGAGTTATATAGAGTATATAAAGTTATTATATGTGTATGACAATTATTCTAATACTACAAAGGATTATATATATGGCAGATATTTTACTGCCGTAATTCTATATGTGTGGCAGGTATGCTGCCATGGATTCTATAAGTGGCAGATATGCTGCCGTAAATTCTATCCTAGTACCTGATAATACTAATTAATTAAGGAGTATAATGATATCAGGGATGAAAATGATTAATGAAATGTAGATAGCCTAACTTCTGGCTATATTCTACTAATTATACGGATTATGCTGTAATGCTGGTTCATCCGGTACTAAGTCGACCATAAAATATGGGCTCTGAGAACCGGTATAAATTCTTACATTAACTCTGGTTCGTTGGATCTCAAACAAGATCCTGGTTCGTAGGACCATAAAATATGTGGGGAAATCTGGCTCCAGTATAATACTAAAAAATGTATAATTATGTGAATGTAAACTAATGATAAATTCTAAGATAGCTCGAAGGACCAGAATGAGTAATTAAATGAGGAATCAATGGTTTATAGATTTATGATTATATGAATAAATTCTATTAATTAAGCAATGACTGTAAATAATATAATTCTAGAGCCAGCCTCCCATGACACATTTTGGGGGGGTCTTCTATAAGATTAATCCATGTAGAACATATATTATGCAATAATAATAATTATAATATGCACACACATGGATAATGGGTAAAATATATAATGCAAAATACTACTGCCAAATGAAGATTAATAATGCATAACTGGCAGTATCAGATATATATATAGATGGATATGGACTCTGAATAATAAGACACTATCTACAATAAAACTGATTATGTCTCAGCTGTGACAGGGGACGTAGATGCAGTCCACTGTACGCCAGGCTGGAAACAGTTTGAGATAGTGTCTTGGCGCACGTGAGGGTATGGCGGTCACACGCTTCCTCAGGGGTGTTGCACCATGCTGCAATAATGGTAATTCCGTAATTTCCACCTCCAAAATAGTATTCACACACATATACGGCAATATCTAAATATTTGGAGGGGAAAGAACTACACTTACATGAGATTATTTTTACGCCCGCATCATAACGACATGGCACCTACATGATCTTATTTAAGAGCTCATTAAATAGAACAAATGAGGTAAAAATGCCTGCCGAACTGGTGTCCTTGATTCTGGTAAGCTGAGTCCTCAATCTGGCATCTATGGATGTACGGATGCTGGCTGGATGGGCAGATTTGTCGGACAGCTTACGGAGCACCACTTGTTGATCGCAAAAATGGCGAGAGAGTCTTTCCTCCTTCCCCAAAGTCGCGCATGCGCAATAGCTCTCCGTGAGGATTCGATCATAAATTATATTTATTTATTAACGCTAAATAGGGAAGGGGGCGTGTATGAACACTCTTGATGATTTAGATAAATACTTTATGTGGTGATGTTTAATTATTTAGTGCACGTCAGTTAATTAGTTAATGTAGACGGCACAAATAAAACAGTATGGGCTTGGTGGTGGAAATGATGTTAGATTATGATATGGTTTACTGGAACAGCGATTAAGCTGGGTAAGGAAATCCAGTAAACTATTGTATTCTAAAAGTAAACCTATTACTAAATAATTATTCCTAATAAAGGAAAGTAAATGGTTACATTTGTGGTATTCTACTGGTATGTGGAAATTTTATTCTCCGTGCGTGGCTGACGCAACACTACACAATTCTAGGAGAAATTATATGATGTTCCACAACCTAATACAGTAAATTCTATAATACTAATCTACGTATTAGTAGTGTTAGTAAACTACTACGCTTAATACAGGAAATACATCCTATTGTATTAAGGATTATTAAGTGAACATTAAATGTGCATGAAGCCTAATACAGGAAAAACATCCTGTTGTATTAGGGATGAGAAAAATTGTTGGAAATTTCCAACAGGTTATGGATCTCTTGAAAAACACGACAATGGGAAACATTGATGAATGTCACAGACAGGTTCGAACATTGTTACAAGTCAAACACTTCTTCGAATTCCTCTGAAGCTGGACTTGTGCCCAAGATGCAACACTAATTTCCACTCTGGATCGCAACACTGAGGCGCTGGAACAAGAAACTTTTTGCTCTCTGGTCTTTTGTAGTGCTAATCAATTTGTCTCCCAATTCCTTTAGGAACTTCAATGCACATTTTCCCCACGAACCAAGGGTCTCCGAGCCGATCGGAACAAAGCTGTAGCAGTGTGCCAGATCCCTGTATTTAATAATTTTCTGAGATTCCCTGAAAGAGGCAGCACCACCGCTTTCACGTGTGCTGTAGTGGAGGTAGGTACAGGCCAGTGTGGCAGCGCACGTGTAGTCCCACACCACTTGCTTACCATCCTTCCAAGGAAGCAAGGTGACCCCATCTGGGCGCTTCTGAGGGTCGTTAGGTCTGGATAAGTGTGGTTCTCTTTGTGCCGGGCAGCGGGCTGTGGCAAGGCTCCTCTTGATGATGTCGTTGACTTCTTCATGTCTTGCAATCTTACCCTGTGATTTACGACATACCAGACCATGACGACCATATTGGTCTGCCATCGCAGTTCCGCAGATGCACCTATGTTCGGTGAGGATGGGGGCGGCAAGGCGAAGGGCAACTCCAATGCGGAGAGCGTCATGACTGAGGCGAGTTCCCAGGGCTGCATTGGGCACAGAAAATATATATATATATATATATATATATATATATATATATATATATATATATATATATATATATATATATATATATATATATATATATATATATACATATATATATATATATATATATATATATATATATATATATATATATATCTATATATATATATATATATACATATATATATATATATGTCGTACCTAGTAGCCAGAACGCACTTGTCAGCCTACTATGCAAAGCCCGATTTGCCTAATAGGCTAAGTTTTCATGAATTAATTGTTTTTCGACTACCTAACCTACCTAACCTAACCTAACATAACTTTTTCGGTTTCCTAACCTAACCTAACCTATAAAGTTAGTTTAGGTTAGGTTAGGTAGGATTGGTTAGGTTCGGTCATATATCTACGTAAATTTTAACTCCAAAAAAAAAAAATTGACCTCATACATAATGAAATGCGTAGCTTTATCATTTCATAAGAAAAAATTAAAGCAAATATATTAATTCAGGAAAACTTGGCTTATTAGGCAAATCGGGCCTTGCATTGTAGGCCAAAAAGTGAGTTCTGGCTACTAGGTACGACATATATATATATATATATATATATATATATATATATATATATATATATATATATATAATATATATTATAGATATTATATATATACATATATATATACACATATATATATATATATATATATATATATATATATATATATATATATATATATAATATATATATATATATATATATATATATATTATATATGTCGTACCTAGTAGCCAGAACTCACTTTTTGGCCTACTATGCAAGGCCCGATTTGCCTAATAAGCCAAGTTTTCCTGAATTAATATATTTTCTCTAATTTTTTTCTTATGAAAAGATAAAGCTACCCATTTCATTATGCATGAGGTCAATTTTTTTCATTGGAGTTAAAATTAACGTAGATATATGACCGAACCTAACCAACCCTACCTAACCTAACCTAACCTATCTTTAAAGGTTAGGTTAGGTTAGGTAGCCGAAAAAGTTAGGTTAGGTTAGGTTAGGTAGGTTAGGTAGTCGACAAACAATTAATTCATGAAACTTGGCCTATTAGGCAAATCGGGCCTTGCATAGTAGGCTGACAAGTGCGTTCTGGCTACTAGGTACGACATATATATATATATGTCGTACCTAGTAGCCAGAACGCACTTCTCAGCCTACTATGCAAGGCCCGATTTGCCTAATAAGCCTAGTTTTCCTGAATTAATATATTTTCTCTAATTTTTTTCTTATGAAATGATAAAGCTACCCATTTCATTATGTATGAGGTCAATTTTTGTTTATTGGAGTTAAAATTAACGTCGATATATGACCGAACCTAACCAACCCTACCTAACCTAACCTAACCTATCTTTATAGGTTAGGTTAGGTTAGGTAGCCGAAAAAGTTAG
>WNGS01091065.1:0-31884 GCA_020271785.1 Procambarus virginalis
GCAGTGGTTTTCGCTTTTGATTTAGCATATGTGAAAATATTTTGGGTTTTTTCTTTATTTCTTGAATTGCTTTCTGTTCTAGTTGCCTTTCTTCAGTCTGATAGGAATGCTTCAGTCTCTGTTCGATTTCTTCAATCTCCCTGTTTAAATTATTTCTTCTTTGTATGGAGTCGTGTCTGCTTAAGCATTTCCGTTAATTTCTTCCTCCTCTTGTAATGTCGTCTGCGTTCTCTTTCTACATTGGACCTCTTTCTGGCTTTCCTCAAAGGAACATGTTTCAGACAGACTTCATATGCTTCAGAAGTCAGTTTTCTATTCCTTGTGTAGGATTTTTATTTCTTAGAACATTTTCCCATTGAATGTTTGTAAGTTCCCTGTTTATTTTCTCCCAGTCTATCCTTTTATTATTAAAATTGAATTTATTGAATAGCCCTTCTCGTTTGGTGTTTCTCTTGGGCCTATTACCGTTATTAACCCTTCAATTGCGCATCGCATCATATGATGCTTTGACTGACTTGCAGAAAATTGCGCATCGCATCATATGATGCGTTGGAGTACTACGCAAAATTTAAACGGCCCGCGGATACACGGGTTCACCACACCTTCATCAGGCTCTTGTAAACAGACGCCATTTTTAAAAAAAATCGTGGGCCAATCTCCCGGGTGTTAGGGGCCTCAGTATCGCGTAAGCTACCAAGCCTGACGCACGCAGCATGAGCTCACAGCACTGCTGTTCAGCTTGTGACCACAGCATCGCCTAAAAATGCCATAATATACTTGTTCATGCTATTATGTAGCGATAATATTATTACAGAAGACCCCTGACTGTGATAAAACTGACCATGGGTCTGATAAAAAGAGGATTGTGATGATATTTAGCGCTGTGCTCCATGGAGGAGGAGTAATGCTGTGGGAGGAGGGTGGTGGCGTTGTTATCTGACTGTGTGTGGCCACCTTTTATTGACTGCACTCACCATACCAGCTTAGTGGTTCGCTATGGTGAACACAAATGTAGATACTTAATATAACTGTGTATAGAGGGTATAAACAGTGTAACAATCTAGGTTGTTGTAAGAAGGTTCTAGAAGGCTCGGGTAGAGACCTGACCCCAAGCACATGGGAGCATCCTCCCTGGGGGAATTGTGGTGAGGATAACCTGACGCCTTTGTTCATAATGAATCATCCTATGGTATTCACTTATTTAGAGAAATTAACCTTCAGTCATTTTGCATTCAAATTGCACTGTATAGTATCACTGTATAATATCAAGAGTATATTATTATTAGGAGAATGAGTGTTAAGTCACCTTCAGTGACGTCACAGGGCAGAACTAGGCTGTGAGGCGGAGTGACCTATGAGTTCACAGGTCACCAGAGTTGACATGTCCTCTATTTCTCAGAGGTCAAATAGCTATTTTGTAATTGGGAATAGCTCTTCCTTAAGATGTTTGTGTAATTTAACTTCAGTACAATAAATCAATCAATCCGGATAATTCAGTACGACAGAGGTTAATTGTTATAACTTAAGCCTGGCAAAGTAACTTAGATACTAGCGGAAGAATACAGATCTAGGCCTCTGGGTAGAGGAGAGAGAGGACAGGCAGTGTGGTTTCAGCAGCAACTGGGAGAGGTCATCCATCTCACCTCTTCCCCAAGGCAACACAACATCTAGCTGTCTATAGAAGGTAAAAGTTGCTTGGAGTTTCTTAGGGATAGGTCACTCATTGCCGTTAAATTTATAGTCAGGGCATATTCAGTTAGGGAGTGTTCAAGTCAATTATTTAGATTTTGCTTAATTTTTGAATAAATTAATTAGCTTAATGTGTATTTTTATTATTTCCATTTTTGCTTTTATGTGAATTGTCCTTGTCACGTGGTCCCCACGTGGTCGAGTTGAGGTGGACGCCTATGCTCCTCGAATCTGAATATCATTCACAATCAGGATTATTACTCCTGTTGATTTTAATTAACTACACACGTAAGATCCAGGGTTTATTTGTACTAGTGGGGAATCAAGCCCCAAGGTTGATTGTTTAGCGTGGTCGATCCAGATCTCGATCATTGCTCATTTGGTTACTGATCTGGTGGTGGCGGCGGAAAGGAGATCCTAGAACTTTGCTAGAAGTCTATTTTCACGTCATACGGGTTGTAGAATCTCAAGTCGGTAAATCGTCTTGAGACCACGTGGCGTGGAGTCGGCTCGAGTAAAAGTCGTGGGGTCCCTTGGTTAAGAACTAAAGTAAAGAACACGGGTAAAGAGAGAAAAGAGGGTAGAAGGAAGTGAGAACCCGTCCCGTGTTACAATGGTGCACAGCGGTGGTTTCAACAATTTTGTTTGAAATTGTTGAAAGGCTCACGCGTCTCGCCATTCGGACACGTGCGTGGAGGCTAGGGAGGACAGCCGCGGGCCAGGATTAGCAGTGCGCCTCACGACAGTGCGTTTGAGTGGGGATTGGCGAATCTTGCGTTCATGCGGGCTGATACTATTAAGGATTAGTTAGTAAGTAATTTCTGTTCAGTTTTATTGGTTAAGGAGACCGCTCCGAGTTTATTGGACTGGGTACCATACTCGACCCATTGCAATAGATTCAGAGGTGTTGGGAGCCATCATACTCTCAACAGCAGTTCCTTGTGGGCTGTCTGGGCGGATTTATCTGTGGGACGCCAGGAGATAGGTCCGAGGGCGTTGTTAGACGACCCAAAACGCTAAGGAAAAACGTAAATCCGTGAAGGGCGTTGCGGCCTCCGAGGGACGGACTAGTATACTACCTAGCAACGATTCAACGACTAAGTGATCGCACACTTAGTGGAGGTTGAGTCGCCTCTAGTCTAATTGTTGCTGAAAGCTGCGTGTCGCTCTGTTAGAATCTAGACGGTCGAGACCCCTAGGCTAGGCGCGGGACGGCGAGCCGGTAGGAGCAATTATAGTATTAAGTCGAGTGTATCTTTAAATTAAGTATAATTAAATTTATAAAGTAATCCCGTTTAATTGCGTTTTCTAGAGATTAACAATTTTTCCCCTAAATTCAATCCCCGGTTCAATTTTTTTTAAGTGTTCAGTATTTTCGTGTATATTAGGCTAAGTGCGTACATTAAGTCTTGCTATTCCTTATTATATCAGTCTAAGTCAGAGGCGTTGGTTCTAGAGCGTAGTTAATCCTCTGAACTTAGGGCTATAGGTCGGTCACGATAGTTAAGTGAAGGAGTTTGTTAAGGGATAGTAATTTTCGTGTAAGTGTCTGATAGAACTCGTGGAAATATTTCTAAGTATTTTGGGATAAGTTTTCGGCTAAGTCAACGTTGGAAAGTCGTTAACTGTAATTAATTTGTATTAGTGGGTCACGTACATGGTCTGGGTATCATTAGGATTCCCCAGTCGTTGCGAGTGATATTGTTTCTAGTTTTACCAGTAAGACGGTAGAATTACGTTTTTAGACTTAGAATTTTTTTTGTGGAAACGTAGGTCGAAAAATTTTCTAAGTCCAGCTTGGGCTAGATTCGTACATTTTGGCGAAAATTCGAATTCTCATGTTTCGTGTATATTCTGGGGCCAGCATTACTCTCTAGTGCGCGCAAGGGACGTAATTCTGTTCTTAAGCATTAAACAGTGATAATTACATTTTTGCCGAATTTAGTTATTTTTCGAGAAAATCGTGTTGTGATTTTATTAGAGTCCACTTGAGGTGAAAACCTCAGATTTTGATGAAAATTCGAATTGATGAGTGTTGAAACCGCCCGATGTGTCAGTGTTGTTTTGTATACAGCGTCAGTATTAAATAATAGCGTATTTATATCTGAGAACAAGAAACCCATTTTTGACGAATTAAGGGAGTTTTACCATATTTTGGGTGATAGAATTTTTTCTGGGTGCAAAAATTTGGCAGAGTCCAGCACTGAGTAAAAAACGCAAGTTTTTGGTGAAAATTCAAATTTTGGCAAGCACATATATGTCCTGGGAGTCTATATTAATCGCTAGAGCTGTTTAGTAACGTAAAACTAGTTATTTTCCTTCAGAACAAAAATTTTGATTTTTCAGCGTTTAAGCGAAAAAGCGCGGGACTTAGTTTTTCAGCGCAGCTGGCCCCGCTCCATCAGTCATCAGTGGCCACGCTGCTCACTTCAAGTGCGTTTAGTATTAAAGTACAGTAAATATTCTTTATTAATCTATCACGAGTGCTGCGCGTTAGTTATTTTATCATTTTAAATTGTTTTATATGAATTAGATTCTTTAATTTTTTTAACGTAAAGGACTTAGGTTTCAGTAATAGAACTGCGGGTTACTTCAAGGTCAGACACGAGTGCGGGGCAGACGCTCATTCATCAAATTCACTTCAGCGATTCTCTCGATTAATCGTTGTATTTCCTACTTTGGGAATTTGGTTAGTTTTTCTTAGAAAAGAGTTGTGTTTTTATTTGTGTAAGTTCACGGTTGTAGTGAAGTCCGGGTAGAGGTTGTATCGAAGGGTAGCTACAAGAAACATGGCACACCAGCAATCACAGGACATGCTTAACCCAGACAGTGACCAGTCAGTGGCGACCAGTGGGAGTGGAAGTGTAGAGGATCGCACCTCTTCCGACACCACTGGGGACCGCTCGGGTAGCTCAGCTGACGTCACAGGTGGAGTCAGTGGGACTGAGGCGACGGGGTCGCGGGTTCTGCAAAGGACTGGGCAGCCGGGCGTATCTTTCCGGGCAAGTGCAGATACAATTATTGATATGAGTGGGGAGTCTAGGGAGGATTCGTCCCAAGAGTGGGGGGAGCCGTCTTGGGTTCCCCCACACATAACATCGACGCCACACCAACAGCAGGAACAACGTCACAGAGCAATACCACAATACCTGGGTACACTTCACCCATCACAACAACCTCAACCCTATCCCCTATACCAACCCCATCCTCACTTCCTATACCCACCCCATCCTCATTTCCTATACCAACCCCAACCCCATACCTTCCTATACCAACCCTTCCCCCAACCCCAGGCCACCCCACCATTCCAACCTCAGCCACACCCCACCCCATTCCACACCCCAACCCGAGGCTACCCACACCATTCCTCAACCCCATCCCCACCCTCAATCCACACCCCAACCCGAGGCTACCCACACCATTCCTCAACCCCATCCCCACCCTCAATCCACACCCCAACCCGAGGCTACCCACACCATTCCTCAACCCCAACCCCACCCTCAACCCAGTTCCCAACCCCAGGGCCCACCCACTTCCAGTAGCCCCGCATCATACAAACCGGGAATTATGAGTCTGATTCCCAGGTTGACTCTACCGACACTCAGAGGTACGGAGTTGCCGCTTATTAAGGTGGAACGCAACCGCCGAGTGGAAGACTGGCTCTGTCAGATTAGTTCGATGCTGGAGGCTGTCCCAGAGGACAGTTTGAAAATTACTCTCGCTATGGGGTCTTGCGTGGACGTAGCCGGTCCACTGGCGAGATTGTCAGAGTTTCAGCACCTGACGACTTGGCCACAGTTTGTCCAAGCGATTAGGGACAGATTTAAGGAAAAGGTGTCAGAAGATGAGGCGCATTTTTATCTGCAGTCACTTAAGAGGGATGACCGCAGCACCGTCAAAGATTTTGGGACACTATTAAAGGGCAGGGTTGACGACCTTACTACGGAACTGGGGTTAGATTCCAGTCAGGCAGAGCGATTAGCCAAACAATTGTTCTGCAAAACGTTACCTTCTGCTATGGGACCGTTTTTATTTGCAGAGGGAGCGTTCGTGAGTTATAAAGACCTAGTCCAACAGGCCGCCACAGCCTTGGACAGGCAGACGCGCACAGGGACATCGGGCGCTCAGCCGTCCCCATACGTAGAGGCGTTGAGTCAAGGCGGGCGAGACCAGCTGAGAAGCTGGAGCGCGGGTTCGTCAGGCAGGAAGCAGCCCTCAGCTGCAAGTTCGAGCCACCCTGCGCGGGGTACCAACAGAGATCCGCGGAGGTGTTACTCCTGTGGGAAGCACGGACATATACAGAGAGATTGTAAAATCATTAGTACGAAAGCATGAAAGCAGGCTCCTAGTGATGGTAGGCCTACTTTTCAAGTGAAAGTGGAAGGTGTAAGATTGACGGCTTTTGTTGATACAGGAAGCCAGGCAACTGTTATTAAAAAGTCAGCCTTCAGCAATTTTAAGTATGCACGTCTTAAACGTTGCGCAAAGACATTAACAGCGGTCAATGGGGAAAAGATTGAGATCGTAGGTCAAGGTACAGTTAATTTTGAAATTGATGGGGGATTGCAGCCTCACACATGTACGATCGTAGAGAACCTTGATTTTCCTGGTCACATCTTAATGGGAACTGATTTTCTGTCGCGATTTGATTATTCCTTGTCTGCTCAAAAAGGGGCTAGGAACTGCAGGTTGCAGTTGGGACAGACTTCCTACCCAGTGGAGATGATCGACCATCCCCCAGTTGTAGCTTCAATTAAGAGGAAGCAGAAATATAATGCGCACTATCCAAAATTAATTTTTAAGTCTCTTCCAGACACAGTTAAGAGGTCATGCGCATTGCATGCATTGACTAAACAGAGTTGCCCACCACATTCTGTTAAATTTATTAAAGTAGCCGTGGGACGTCACATACAACCAGGTACCACCCTTCAGGTTGCTGGGAGATGTGATCGCTTATTAATTCCTCATCACTTAATTGTAGTGCTCGATAAAGGTGCACTCATTCCAGTTGTCAATCTTTCACATAAGACTTTTCGCTTCAGGGCAGGTGATAGGGTATCTCAGGGAACCATGGTGGAGGACACAGAAATCTTTCACAATGAGTCAGCTGAGACGCCAACCGTCACTGCACAATGTAGTGCATTAAACATGCTAGATACTAAAACTCCATCAAAAGTACAGTACGAGACGAGAAATGTTGCACAGAATGTGGAAGAAGTAGAAAAATTAATTTCAGCACTTGATTTGCAACATGTTACACAGGCAGATAGGAAGGCACTGAGAGGAGTTTTGCGAAAATTCCCGAAATTATTTGCGACAGAGGATGACCAGATTGGTCTCCTTGATAAGATTGAGCACACCATTCCAACTGGTGATCATTTGCCTGTGTACACGAGACAGTGGAGGTTGCCGGAACAGGCAAAGAACGTTATCAGGGAAGAGTGCCAGAAAATGTTGAGGCAGGGCGTGATAGAGCCTAGTACGTCACCGTGGCTCTCTCCTGTTGTGCTAGTTCGGAAACCGGACGGTAGTTATCGTTTCTGTGTTGACTACCGGAAGGTGAACGAAATAACTAAGGGTGATGTGTATCCGTTGCCCCGAATACAGGAGATAATAGATCAATTTGGTGCTGCTAAGTATTTCTCAACTCTTGACGCGAAATCGGCGTATTGGGCGATTCCGGTGGCAGAACAGGATAGGGAAAAAACAGCGTTCTCGGATGGTAGGCACACTTATCATTTCCGTAGGATGCCGTTTGGTTTAAAGACAGCGCCTTCGTCATTTCAGAGGGCCATAAACTACATCCTCAGTCCGGTCCTGGGTAGGCATTCTTTAGCGTACCTGGATGATGTTGTGATATATTCCAGGACGTTTGAGGAACACCTACGGGACTTGACTGAGACTTTGACGTTGTTAGATCAGGCAGGGTTCAAGCTGAACGTTCAGAAAAGCACCCTGGCGGCTCAGAAATTCAAATTTCTGGGGTTCCAGGTGTGCCCAGACGGTATCCGACCTGACCCAGATTCTTGCCGCGCCATTGCTGACATGCCTACTCCAAGGACAGCAAAGGACGTGCGTAGGTTTTTGGGGGCGGCCGGATATTTTCGTCGTCATATTGAAGGTTTCGCTGGCATTTCAGCACCCCTGACTGATCTGACAAAGAAAAATGCGAAGTTTGTGTGGAAATCTGAACATGACGAGGCCTATCGCAAACTGAAAGACCAACTAATCACGACACCGGTATTGGCTATTCCTGATTTTGAGAAAGAGTGGGAGGTGCACACTGACGCCAGCGGTATAGCTATTGGCGGGTGCTTAATTCAGCGAGATGCGGATAATTTACCCCATCCAGTAGCCTATTTCAGTAGAAAGGTCAAAGGACCTGAAGTTCGTTATTCAGCTACGGATCGGGAGGCACTGGCAGTAGTAGAATCAGTTAGGTACTTCGAACCTTACCTATTTCAGCGGCACTTCGTAATTTACACAGACCATAGAGCGTTAACACACATATTTAAGAAGCGAACAAAATGCCCACGAATGTCACGCTGGTCTCACGAACTTTCTGCCCACTCATTCCAGATTTTGTACAAGCCTGGTCCAGCACATGTTGTTCCAGATACGCTAAGTCGAAACATAGCGGCTGTTCAAATCAATGAAAATATTGAAACCATTCCATCAGATAAAATGAGAGAGTACCAGATGAACGAGCCTAGATGGAAAGAAATTATTGAGTATTTAGAAGGAGGAAAATATCCGAAAAAGAAAAAGAATTTACCTATTCATGATTTTGAAATGAAACAGGGCGTCCTGTATTATGTTAATAGCCAGAATGATAGGGCAGTATTTCAATTAGTTATTCCGGACGCGTTGCGGTCATCAGCGTTAAAGCTTGCGCATGCTTCGAAAATTGCAGGGCATCCGGGGATCTTTAAAACCCACTTAAAGGCAAAGTCTCTATTTTATTTCCCAGGATTACTTTCTGAAGTAATCAATTTCGTGAAGTCGTGCAATCGTTGCCAGAGGAGAAAAGGTACCCTTAAGGTACAAGCCCCACTTCAGGAATTTCCTGAAATTCGTGAACCTCTAGACCGGGTGGGAGCAGATTTGATTGATTTACATCATAGTCATTCAGGGAATAGATACGTGTTGGTGCTAGTTGACCATTTGTCTAGATACACTACACTAGTTGCATTACCTCAGAAGGATTCTCGTACGGTTGCAGATGCGTTCTTGCGTAGGTTCGTTACTGTATTCGGACCTCCTAAAGTTTTAGTCTCAGACCGGGGTCAAGAATTCAATGGGAATATATTTAGAGAAGTTTGTAAGATTTTAGAGACAACTTCGGCTTTTACAACAGCCTACCACCCACAAGCAAACGGAATGACGGAAAGGACTAATCGTTCAGTCAAGGATATGCTTGCAATCCTTGCTGAACATGACGCAAACACCTGGGATGAACACCTACCCTATGTTCAGTTAGCCTTGAATACTGCCATCCACCAATCAATTAACACCCAACCACTTCATTTGTTTACTGGTAATTCATGCAATTTCCCCTCAGGTCTGCTTAACAGACATAATGTTGCATACGGGGAGGACTATCCTTCAGAGGTCCTTGGAAAAATGAGAAATGCATGGAATATTGCAGCTGAAGCGTCCAAGAAAGCACGGAACAGGTATGCTCATTTTTATGACAAGAAAGTGCGCCCTCTTGAGTTGAAGGAAGGAAGCCTCGTATTGAGAGTGAATGAGGCTGCGCCCGCCAATCAGAGCAGGAAACTAGCTCCGAGGTGGCGAGGGCCGTATAGAGTAATTAAAAGGGCGGGGCCGGTGAATCTTGTTATAAAAGGAGTATTCGAGGACCAGGTGGAAAGGACAATTCATGTTAATAAATTGAAACAATATCATGCTAGAGAGGAATTAGAACTGCCTTCAGCGGGTCTAGTTCCTGACTCAGCAGTGCTGACTCATGGCTTCACCGACGAGTCAGGGGATGAGGAGGATGACCCTCTGTCATCGCTCATCAGTAGTCAGGTGCAGTCTCGCCACCCTATGGTGACGAGATCTCGCGCTGTACAGTAAAGTAACTTCCTTGGTTAGTATAATTTAGTATTCATTAGATTTTCCTGTAATGGCAATGAGGTGAACTATCTCTATACTTAACTCGGGTAGCAACTTTTACCGTGCTCTGGGGTTCCACTTCCACCAAACCCAGAGTATATCTATGCTTCCGCTGTGTTGTGTCTGTCTGTTCCCAGGTCTGATTGGTACACCGACCCAGTTGTTCCAGCCACACGTGAACCCTTGTCTGTAAAGACAGAGGGGGGAGGCACGTTACACAAAGCCCTCCCCCCACCAGACCCAGTAACCCATACATCAGTTACTTTGGGGATGAGTGACTATCCAAGAGTCACCCGGCCGACGCCTCACGTCACTATACGAGGTTGTCAGGGCCAGCAAGCTGTCCACATTTAGCAGTCACCGGAGGTGCCATACAACGCCAGGGTAGCTGTCTCGAGATCACCACTACCCACCTGCTGCGTCATCAAGACTGCAGTCATTCCAGCAGTGTTGGAGGAGAGGTCAAGAAACTGGAAAGCAAGTAGCAGTACTCAAGAGTTTCGCCGGAAGATTAATGATTACGTCATCTAAAAGCAACAGGAACGCGGAACTAAGGCGGTCACAGGTGGAAGGCACGGTTTCCCTACAGAGTTCCGGGACTCGCCAATAGAAGGTCGCAAAATTGCCTCCTTTGGCCTAAAGTCGGCGGTACGAGGGTATACACAGTTGGTGTTTACGGCCTAGTAACCTGGTGATATCAAGAAACGCCTGAGATGTCGTGAGCAATGATGGAAGACGAGATTCACCTGTTCTGCAAACAAGCAAACCCGCCTCTACGACCCTTTGACACCACTCCTGTTACGAGACACCGTTGGTACATCCAGTCCTGCTCTGCTGTGGTCATCTGCAACGTCAAGTTAACATCAAGACTGCCGTGTGAACTGTGATATGAAGGCGTGTGGACTGTCGGGAGCAAGATCAATGGCCGAAGTAACAGTATTCTACAGCTGTCACTTGGCACTCAGCTCTACTACACTCTGTCGTCAGTAAAAAGTACCGGATTGGAGTACAAGAGGACCAGGTATTGATGTCTACACATGGAAAGAAGCAAGATCGACATCGTCATCGACTACATTCAGCGTCTATCAGCATCGATTTTTTTTTTGCAATTACTCAATATGAACAATTGATACAAACAACAAAGTTGGCTCTGAACATCTGTGTAAAGAATATCTGAGCATTTTTTTATAAATGTTGAAAAACAGATTTAAAATAATTATTCTGGTATAATGAGATATGATAACTTTACTCTATAAATTGGTCAGTAAGTAAAATCGAAGCCCCTGTGTAATTGTCTAAGCCCAGAACAAACGGTTATGGAAAATTATGTAGTGTTTTTTTTCAGAATGTTTGAACACAGGAGAGGCGGACCAATATAAACATTGACACTTATAGTGAGTGCGAACACTTAGCTGTACAGTCAGCTGAAACCTGTGATATAGTTATAGGATTTTTTTTTATATTTTTAGATACATGTAATAAAAATTAGGTGTGTTCCTTAGTATGTCAAGGTTGACATTGATTGGGGAGTGGATAGTACACGGATGTGAACTTGATAGTTCAGTAGTACGCTCCCGGATGACTGAAAGTTCAGTCTGAAGATATAACTTTTATGCTTTGGTTGAAGAAGAACCAAGAAGATTTTAATAGCTAGTCTTTGATGTTAGAGTAGGGACATGTTATTTAGCTATGTCAGTAAGGGTAGGATGTATGTTTCCTGATGTTGGAGGATTGCTGTCAGTTGACAGCTGAGAAATTTTATGAATTTGAACATGTTTATTATGATGATGTTGGACACTCTAATGATTGTCAAAATTTTTTTAGTTAGGTTAGCTTTTGTTTGTGGCAATGAGTTAAATTGTGGGTTTGGATACTAAACCTCGTTAGTTTTAACAAATTAACAAGGTTTACTAAGTGCTTGTGCGGGGGGGTTGTAACAATCGAGGTTGTTGTAAAAGGTTCTAGAAGGCTCGGGTAGAGACCTGACCCCAAGCACATGGGAGCATCCCCCTGGGAATTGTGGTGAGGATAACCTGACGCCTTTGTTCATATAATGAATCATTCTATGGTATTCACTTATTTAGAGAAATTAACCTTCAGTCATTTTGCATTCAAATTGTATTGTATAGTATACTGTATAATATCAAGAGTATTTAATTATTAGAAGGAGTTTAAGTCACCATCAGTGACGTCACAAGCAAGAACTAGGCTGTGAGGCGGAGTGACCGGAGGTCATAGGTCACGAGGTTCCATGTCCTCTATTTCTCAAAGGTCAAATAGCTATTTTGTAATTGGGAATAGCTCTTCCTTAAGATGTTTGTGTAATTTAACTTCAGTACAATAAATCAATCAATCTGGATAATTCAGTACGACAGAGGTTAATTGTTATAACTTAAGCCTGGCAAAGTAACTTAGATACTAGCGGAAGAATACAGATCTAGGCCTCTGGGTAGAGGAGAGAGAGGACAGGCAGTGTGGTTTCAGCAGCAACTGGGAGAGGTCATCCATCTCACCTCCCATAAGACCACACTCTACCCAGCTGGTCAATAGAAGGTAGAGTTGCTTTGGAGTAATTGTAGGAATAGTCCACTCATTGCCGTTAAATATTCAGTCAGGGAGTGTTCAAGTAGGGAGTGAACAATTATTTAGATTTTGCTTAATTTTTGAATAAATTAATTAGCTTAATGTGTATTTTTATTATTTCCATTTTTTTGTATTTTGTGAATTGTCCTTGTCACGTGGTCCCCACGTGGCCGAGTTGAGGTGGACGCGCCCTCGAATCTAATCATTCACATCCAATCAGGATTATCATCCTGTTGATTTTAATTAACTACACACATAAGATCCAGGGTTTTGTACTAGTGGGGATCAAGCCCCAAGGTTGATTGTTTAGCGTGATCGATCCAGATCTCGATCATTGCTCATTTTGGTTACTGATCTGGTGGTGGCGGCGGAAAGGAGATCCTAGAACTTTGCTAGAAGTCTATTTTCACGTCATACGGGTTGTAGAATCTCAAGTCGGTAAATCGTCTTGAGACCACGTGGCGTGGAGTCGGCTCGAGTAAAAGTCTTGGGGTCCCTTGGTTAAGAACTAAAGTAAAGAACACGGGTAAAGAGAGAAAAAGAGGGTAGAAGGAAGTGAGAACCCGTCCCGTGTTACAAGGTTACTGTTGTTACTAACTTTCCCAGAGATGTTAATATTGGTTACCAGCTTTCCAAGCGAGTTTAATATTGTTACCAGCTTTCTCGAAGAGTTTCCCAAACGGTTTAATGTTGTTATTAGCTTTGCAAGAGTTTACTTTTCTTGTTAGCTTTCCGAGTGAGTTTATTGTTGTTACCAGCTTTTCAAGAAAGTTTAATGTTGTTACAAGCTTTACCAGATAGTTTACTGTTGTTTCCTGCTTTTTCGGACAGTTTAATTTTGTTTCCACCTTTCTCTGAGAGGTTAGTGTTGTTACTAACTTTCCCAGAGAGTTTAATGTTGTTACCAACTTTCCAAAATAATTTTAAGTTGTTACCAGCTTTTCCTGTTGTTACCAGCTTTCCCAAAAAGTTTATTGATATTACGAGCTTTCCCAGAGAGGTTACTTTTGTTACCAGCTTTCCATAAAAGTTTAATGTTTAATGTTCAGCTTTACCAGACAGTTCAATGTTGTTACCAGCTTTCCCAGAGAGTTTAACGTTCTTTCCAGCTTTTCCAGAGAGTGTACTCTTGTTATTAGCTTTCCCAGAGAGTTAAATGTTGTTACAAGCTATCCCAAAGAGTTTACTGTTTTTTCGAAATCTTCCAGTAAATTTACTGTTGTTACCATCGTTTCCAGGAGGGGTTTCCGTTGTTACCAGCATTTCAAAAGAGTTGAACGTTGTTGCAAGCATTCCAAGAGCGTTTAATGTTGTTACCACCTATCCCAGAGAGTTTAATGATGTTACTAGCAATTCCAGAGAGTTTGATATTGTCAGCATCTTTCCCAGAGAGTTTAATGTTGTTAGCAGCAATTCCAGAGAGTTTACTGTTGTTACTCACATTTCCAGGGAGTTTAATATTGTTACCAGCTTTCCCATAGAGTTTAATGTTGTTACAAGTTTTCCCAGCGATAATTATGTTGTTACCAAAGTCTATTTTTGGTAACACCTTTCCCGAAGAGTTTACTGTTGTTACTAGCATTCCCAGAGACTTTATTGTTGTTAAAATTTACTTAAAGAGTTTAATGTTCATACCAACTTTTGCAGAGAGTTTAATTTGGTTACCAGCTTTCCCTGAGAGTTTATTTGGTTACCAGCTTTCCCTGAGAGTTTATTTGGTTACCAGCTTTCCCTGAGAGTTTATTTGGTTACCAGCTTTCCCTGAGAGTTTAATTTGGTTTCCATCTTTCCCTGAGAGTTCAACGTTGTTTCCATCTTTCCCAGAGACTTTACTGATGTTTCCAGCTTTCGTAGAGTGTTTACTGTTGTCACCAGCTGTTATTAGCATTCCCACAGAGTTTAGTGATGTCACTAGCTTTCCCAGAGAGTTTCTCCTGTTACCAAATTTTCCAGAGAATTAACTGTTGTTACCAGCTCTCCCAGAGATTTTAATATTGTTACCAGATTTCCCAGAAAGTTTATCGTCGTTACCAACTTTCCCAGACAGTTTACATTTGTTACCATCTTTTCCAGAGAGTTTAATGTTCTTTCCAGGTTTCCCAGAGTTTACTGTTGTTACTAGCTTTCGCAGAGAGTTAAATGTCGTTAACAGCTATCCAAGAGTGTTTAATGGTGTTACCAGATTTCGCAGAAAAGTTTAATGTTTTTACAAGCTTTCCCAGAGAATTTATTGTTGTATCCAGCTTTACCAGACACTTTAATGTTGTTACCAGCGTTTCCAGAGAGTATACTGTTGTCGCCAGCTTTCCCAGAGAGTTTACTTTTGTAACCAGCTTCCCAAGATAGTTTACTGTTGTTACCAGCATTCCACGAGAGTTACTGTTCTTTCCAGCCTTTCCAGAGAGTGTACTGTTTTTACCGGTTTTCCCAGAGAGTTTATTATTGTTACCAGCATTCCACGAAAGTTTAATGTTGTTAACAGCTTTATCAGACAGTGGAATGTTTTTACTAGCTTATAGAGAGAGTTTAATTATTGTTGTTACATGCTTTACCAGAGAGTTTACTGTCGTTACCAACTTTCCAAGAGAGTTTAATGTTGTTCCCAGCTTTACTGAGGAGTTTATTGTTGTTACTAGCTTTCCCAGACCATTTACTGTTGTTCCCAATTTTCTTATAGAGTTTAATGTTTTTACTAGCATTCCCAGAGAGTTTACTGATGTTTCAAACTTTTCAATAAAATTTACTGTGCTTACCAAGCTTTTCCAGAGAGATCAATGTTAAAAAGAGATTAATGTTGTTTCTATCTTTCCCAGAGAATTTAATGTTGTTACCAGCTTCCCCTGCGAGTTTACTGTTTTTTTACCAGATTTCCCTGAGAGTTTAATGTTGTTACAAGCTTTTCCAGAGAGTTTAATTATATTAAAAGCCATCCCAGAGAGTTTACTCTTGTTTCCAACATTTCCAGAGAGTTTACTGCTGTCACCTGCTTTTTCAGAGAGTTTAATGTTGTTTCCTGCTGTACAAGCGAGTTTAACCTTGTTACCGCTTTCCCAGAGAGCTTAATGTTGCTACCAGTTCTCCAAGAAAGTTTAATGTGGATACCATCTTTACCAAACAGTTTAATGTTGTTGCAAAATTACCCAGGGAGTCTTCTTTTGTTTCCAGCTTTCCTCAGAATGTTTAATGTTGTTACCAGATTCCCCAGAAAGTTTACTGATGTTATCAGCATTCCCAAGGGAGTTTAATGTTGTAATAAGTTTTCCCAGAGAGTTTAATGTTTTTGCCAGCTTCCCCAGAGAGTTTGAGGTAGTTACTAGCTACCTAAGCGTTTATTGTTGTTACTAGGTTTCCCAGAGAGTTCAATGTTGTTTATCTATACAAGAGGGTTTAATGTTGTTACCAAATTTCCCACAGAATTTACTGTGTTTACAGGTTTCAAAGAAAGTTTACTGTTGTTACCAGCTATCCCTGAGAGCTTTATGTTTCCAAAATTCAAAAAAAGCAGCATTCCAAAATAGTTTAATGCCGTTAACTGCTTTACCAAACAGTTTAATGTTGTTAAAATTTTTCCCAGAGAGTTTTCTTTTGCTTCCAGCTTTCCTCTGAAAGTTTAATGTTGTTACCATCTTTCCCAGACAGGTTACTGTTGTTAATAGCTTTCCCAGAGAATTTAATGTTGTTATCAGCTCTCCAAGAGAATTTAATGTTGTTTCCAATTTTACCAGACAGTTTAGTGTTGTCACAAGCTTTCCCAGAGAATTTTCTGATGTTACCAGCTATCCCAGAGAGTATAATGTTGTTACCAACTTTTCCAGAGAGTTTAATGTTGTTACCAACTTTTCCAGAGAATTTAATGTTGTTACTGTCACGCGTCACTCACCTTAGCCTTGTGTGACGGGATTTACAGTTAAACAACGGAGGTGTATGTTAATGATCCTATAACCCCCCACGCTGCGGGGCTTCACCCCCTCTCCTGGGGTACCGTTGACCACACCCTGGGAGCTCTCCAAGTCATGCCTCAAGTCCGGTCCCTGCCACTACTTGACTATGGACCGAAGGGGGAGAGGAGAAAGCCCAGCACACACTGCTTGAGCTCGATCCTGCAATGTGCAACACCCCCACCGGGCTTGCCCACCTACACATGCAAAGTTTTGCCGGACCTCCGGTCGTTACCTCAGTTCTCAACTGTTATTTCGGTCGCCAGCTGGGTAATCTTCTCTGCGTCATAGCAACGCTTTCATTTCAAATTTGATAAGAGTGTTGCCACCCAGCGTCTCTTTTCTGTTTAATATCAGTACTAGTGTGGTGCAATATAATATCAGTTGTTCACAATGTTCAGAGAGATGAGGAGATATATAAAAGCGATAATAAAAGTAAATAATGTTTACTGAAGAGAAAACTACATATATATGAAAGAAGTATACATGTAATAATATATAAATCAGATGACAGCGGCGCTTCTTTGGTGGCCTCCGGCAACCAGAGCCAGCTGAGCGAATTTAAGGGGATATTTGCCCTTACGGGGGCCGGCTCCGTCAGCGAAGACCCATAATCCTCTCGGCTCCGCCACTCGCTGTCTTCACCAGGTAGTAGATGACATATACAAGCTGCCCTACAGCCTAATCTACTCCTAAGAATCAATAGACATTCTAGTATCAACCTATATATACTTCTAGGCCTATCTTGCCTAATTATCAAGGGACAATGGGAGGGAATAATGATCTACCTCTAACATATCCTGCCCTCAGACGCCTGGACTCCCATGGTAGTCGTGGTTCTCCGTCCCTCACATAATTCCTTAGCGTTCCGGTCGAGTTATAGGTCCCTAGGCGTCGTGAAGATACGAGTCGTCTTCGTACTTACTCCCTAATGTGCAGTTCCAGGTAACTGGCTTGGCCAGTTGTCGCTCGCTGCTCACGTTGTCTCCCTCGATCCCTCCTTCACTGAGACCAAATACTCATAGATCCGGCTGCGACTTCTCCCTTCTGAGTTTCCAGTGGACGTGATCCAATCACAGCTCTGAGCACCTCGGAGTTCCGCTGGCGGGGAGCCACTAGCTACTCCTGTCGTCGCCGCTCTCAACTCCTCCAAGACTATCAGCTCACAGTCCTCGGCGCCCTCACACCTCTGGAACTCGGCTTCCTCGCACTTCCCTGAAGTGTGTTAGTCTTCCGTAGTCACTGCAAATATGTCAGGCTGCAATATTCCACTGGATGAGGCTCCTGGACCTAAGAACTCGGGAACTCAACCAGCGCAAATCCGTTCTCAACCAAGTGCCGTGAATCTCTGACAGCCCAGCAGTCTACAAGCCCCCAGCCCAGCCTCCCGGTGACGTTACGTGACTACAGCCCGCCAATCGCCAGCCTGCTGGCGTCTTCAGGGTTTTGGCGCACTTTTGTCTTCTTGTTGTTGTTTAACATTTGCTACTCAGAACAATAAGTTCTAGTAGCACGGGCTATGGTGAGCCCGTAAGTGGAGGCTCTTTGGAGCCATTATCTGTATCAGTGGCTGATACTAGAGATCTGGAGATGGATGGGGGTCTTCATGATGGTTTTCAGCCTGGAGGGCTGGCTATACCAGTTATGGAGCTGGTGGGGTTAGTGTAGTCTACAACCCGACTGTAGGAGGACACAGAGCGCCATAGTTCTTCTCGCACGGACTACGCTGTACGGTTGGGACCCGTACAGTAGTTCTCGTCATTAATTGACACTTCGCACCCCTACGCGTCGGTCAGTGATATAGTACTTACACAGGTAGGGAGTTAACATTCTTTTCCAGGGCACAAAGAGTGTTAATTAATTCTGTAAGTAATATTCTAGTTTTAGTAGGACACCTCTTACCTTTGTTCTCGTTATTTAGAGACCAGGTAAGAAACCCATACATTTTTTGGACTACCTTCAAGACAATTATGTTTCACAACTCAAGTAGGATCCCTCTTGCCCTCATCCTCGTCATATAGAGTACCGGATACAAGAGTCTCTACGTCCTCGAAACAATTAGTTTCACTTTTGATCTAAATAATAAATTTAATTCAATTACTAAAGTTAATTGTTGTAACCTTAACTATTAAGTTTAAACAGGATAGTTTACAGTTGCCACGTCATCCTGTCAGTCTGACATCTCATATTTTGGTACATCAACTGAGGTATTTTCTTTGCACACTATTTGCTATCATTTTATTCACCATGTTTCGTCTGACAGCGTTCCGACAGAATCCAAACGATGAAGTGGCCACACTATTTCGTGCCACTAAGGCGGAGTTGTTGACTCTAGTAAATGAGTACTGCATTTCTGCCCCCCCCCCCCATGGAGCCATTAAAACTGAGCTCCATAATCTCATATTGGACCACTTACTAGACAATGATCATATTACATCAGAGTCTCATGAACAACACTTAATTGCAGATAAGAGCGCCTTGGCAGCTATAAAATTGAAGATAAAGCTTGCCAATCTCGAACGCTAACGTCTGAAGGAGGAAACTGCCCATCAGAAGGAAGCTCTCCAGATACAGAAGGAACAGCTTGAACTACAAAAGCAACAAGTTGAACTTCAACGTGAGCGTGAACAAGAAGCTCTTAAGTTAAGAGAACGTGAACTTGAAATCCAACGTGGACACGAGAGGGAACTAGCTGCCCTCCAAAAGGAACGAGAACAGGAAGCTGTTCTCGTTCTAAAGTGAAAGAACCGGAATTTGCAATCGCTCTTGAACACCGCAGAAAAGAGCTTGACTTTGAGACTACCCACATCACTCAGCGCAACGAAGCAGAAGCTAAACTCTCGGTAAGTTTCAATCTTTCTCATGCAATTAAGTTGATGCCATCTTTTGTCGAGACAGAAATAGATTTATTCTTTACTTCATTTGAGGCTCTGGCTAACCACCTCAGCTGGCCTCAGGATCAGTGATCTGTACTTCTCAGGTCTCATTTGACAGTTAGGGCTGCCGTGACTCTCAGTAATATTGCGTCTGAAACAGACTACAAGGTACGGAAACAGGCAGTGCTCGCTGCCTACCTCCTATCTATAAAGAACTACAGATGTAAGTTTAGGGATTACCTTAAAGCGAGTGCTACTACTTACTTAGAGTTTGCAAACAACAAAAAGAGATATTTCATGGCGTGGCTGGAAGCAGCACAAGTATCCACCTTTACAAACCTCATCAACCTCATCCTGGTGGAAGAATTCCTTAGGCGTGTACCTAATCCCATACGTCCTACCTAGCAGACAAGGAAGAAACTGACCTTACTAGATGTGCACAGTTGGCTGACTCCTAAAGTCTCATTCACAGAGTACCATCCAACACACCTTCTAGTAAGACAGCCTCGTCTATTTCCTGCAAAAGTGAGTACCAGCAATGTGAACTCATTGTATTGCAAATACTGCGAACCTATGGACATTCCATAGAAAAGTGTACTATGTACTAGGAACAAGGGCACCAGTGAAACAACTAAACCCAAATCGACTCCTCCTAAACCCAGTAAGCCTGTCATGAATATTCATATTTCAACCAATGATCTTTCTCTCTTCAACAGACACCTGTATCCCGGAACTGTCTCTGCCAGTAGTGGAGATACGGAGGGAATGTTCAAAGTGAACATCTTGAGGGACACAGCTGCTCTACAATCTATACTTCTAAAGTCAGATGTACCCAACGTCACCTACACCGGAGAGACTGTCCTCATTACAGAGCTCACTGCAACTACCCCTCATCCACTTGCCAGAGTCTGCCTGGATTGTTCTTTCAATTTGATAAAACAACCATGCCCAAGATTACCATCAATGTGCCGTCGGGGAGGTGGTTCAAATAGCCTCGGCTATCACCTCTTTTTGTACGGGCACTGATGGTCGAGTGGTTAAGGCCTCCTGTACACCAGTTGCATAGTGCTCCTGGCAGTATGGGTTCGAGTCACTTCTGGGGTGTGAAGTTTTCAGTTGAAAACTGAATAAATAAATATATATATATATATATATATATATATATATATATATATATATATATATATATATATATATATAACTCACACCCCAGAAGTGACTCGAACCCATACTCCCAGGAGCAACGCAAATAGTATCTACAGGACGCCTTAATCCGCTTGACCATCACGACCGGACATAAGGAAGTGATAGCCGAAGCTATTTGAACCACTTCCCCGCCGGCACTCAGATGGTAAGTGGTTCAAATAGCTGGTGAGTGCCGGCGGGGAAGTGGTTCAAATAGCTTCGGCTATCACTTCCTTATGTCCGGTCGTGGTCAAGCGGATTAAGGCGTCCTGTAGATACTATTTGCGTTGCTCCTGGGAGTATGGGTTCGAGTCATTTCTGGGGTGTGAGTTTTCAGTCGCATATAGTCCTGGGGACCATTCAGGCTTGTTTGCATATATATATATATATATATATATATATATATATATATATATATATATATATATATATATATATATATATATATATATATATATATATATATATATATTGTGACAGTAATCTCTTTCAAGAGAGATTTAGCCTGCCCTTTCCTACATCTCGTTACTTCTTTACGTCTGCAACATCAAGATACCACATTCAAGAAAATTATAGAAGTTGAATAACAGACGTCTCTACAGGGAGGTACACTCACTCCACTCCCCCCTCCGCGCGGTCGCCGCACCACCCTCGTCGATCACCAAACTACCACTTCAAGCCAATGATTCGCCGCTCTGCTACCGGAGGGCGCTGACGTTCGGCTCGGGCTGTCAGTGTTGATCTGTAGCTGCTGCGTGGTGGTCGTCTTGTTGACATTGTGGTGCGGCCCTTGGCCGGGGCCTGGCGGGTGTTATGGCATCGGCTAGTGGTGGCTGTGTTCGCCGGGTCGACACCGCCCAGCTTGATTTCTCGGCCCCCGTTGACTGGCCCTTGGTGGAGGTTGCCCTTATGGACGCTATGCAGTTGGAGACCTCTGATCTCTATGGTTTAGAGAAGCTTTCCCCTACCCGGGTTGCAGTAACGTTCTCCTCGGCGAGTATATATCAACAGTTTGTGCGCCGCTGGGGTACACAGCCGCATGTACTTCCGGGTTCTGCTGTGATGGTGGAGGTCTCCGATCCGTGGGGCCCCCTGACGTTTGTCAGCATCCATGGTGCGCCAGTGCAGTTTCCTGAGGATGAGCTGTCAGCCGCATTTCGTCGGTATGGTGAAGTGTTGGGGCACCGTCATGCCCGTCTGCTTAGTGGGCGCCTGAAGGGGCTCCGTATGGGTGCACGTACTTTGCGCATGCGGCTCTCTGGGGCTATTCCCTCCCGGGTGGCTGTGTGTGGGTTTTATGTGCGTGTGTTTTACCAGGGGCAGACTCGCTCTTGTTTCCGGTGTGGTGAGGTGGGCCATTTCGCTGCAGCTTGCCGTGCCCCTCGCTCGGAGGACCCGTCAGTGTTCCATGCGGATGATTTTCCACTTATGCCGGAGGCTGGGGCGCCCCCAGTGGGTCCGGGCTCTATGGTTGTGCCTCTGGAGGCGTCTTCCCCTGCTGTCCCTGCCTCTCCGTCTGCTGCTGGGACCTCTGCTTGGTCCGTTGATTCTGCTGGTCTCGTGGCTCCTGCTTCGGGTGCGCCTGTGCTGGTGGAGGCAGAGGTTCATCGCGACCCGAGTGTCTCCTTGGAGTCCAACGTGTGTGGTGTGGTGCCGGCGGGCAGCCCGTGTGCAGTGACTGGTGCGCTTCCCGAGGCCAGGGGCGGTGTTGATCCTGTGTCTCCTGACGACCAGCCCTGCGGTGTTCCTGATGCTGGTGCCGTGGCACAGCCGCCTGCTGTCGCTTGTGCTGTACCTGCTGTGGTTGCAGTGGGCTCTTCTGTTCCTCGACGGAAGCGCGCTCCAAGGGATCGGTCGCGCAGCAGGGGCCCCCCTGGGAAAAGGATCGAGGCTTCGGATGGTGTGGCTTTGGCTGGTGCTCCTCCCTCCGCTTCTCCTGTGGTTCCTCCTCCCCCTTCGGATGCGGGGTCTGCGGATGACCAGGGCGTTGAGCGTGGTGTCGGGCTCGAGGCGGCGGAGGCCGTGGGGCAGCTGTGGATGGTGTCATCGACGCCTGGGGCGACCTCTTCGCGTGGTGTGTCTCCTGTGATTTTGAAGGCGGTTCCTGGCCGGTCGTCTTCCGGGGTGCGGCAGGGGGTTGAGCCTGGTGGTGTGGATGTGGCTCCTGCTGCAGGTGCGGTTGTGTCCCCTGGGGGACGCGTTGGGTTGGGGGTGTCCTGAGGTTTTCCCGATGGCGCCCTCTGTTGTATGTGCGTCTTTGAATGTTCGAGGTTTGAATGATCTTGGGGTCCAGTTGGACCTGTTGGATGTTCTGCAGGAGCAGCGTGTGGATGTGGCTCTGATCCAGAAGCATAATGTTCGTGAGGTGTCTGTGCTGCAGTATTTGAGTGAGCATTTTCATGTTGTGCTCAACCCGCCGAGGACGTCCTTCGGGGGGACGCTTATGTTGTTTTCCAGGAGGGCTTCTTTCTCTGTGCTTCACACGGAGAGCGATGAGGATGGGCGGGTTTTATTTGTGAGGGTTGAGTTTTTGGGGGTCGTTCTTCCGTTCCTGATGGTGTACGCCCCCTCGGGGGTGGCACGCCGTCAGGAACGGGAGGAGTTTTTTCGGGTGGGGCTTCTCCCTTTCCTGTGTCATGATACGCGGAGTATGGTTTTTGGTGGCGATTTTAATTGTGTGACGAGTGTGCGGGACTGTAGTAGCGCCCGCCGGCAGAATGTCTCGCATGCGCTGCTGGAGGTGGTGCGTTCTTGCGGTTTCAAGGATGCTGCTGTGCTCTATGGGGGCGAGTTGTCTTTTACTTTTGCTGCACATGGGGCGCGTTCGCGGATTGATCGGGTGTATGTTACTGGCGGGGGGGGTGTTCTGTGTTTGATTTCCACACTGTCCCGGTTGCTTTCTCGGACCATAGTCTCGTGGTGGTCCGGGTTGGTGTGCCCAGTCAGGTGCGGGTCGGCGCGGGGTGGTGGAAGCTGAATTGTGGGTTGTTGCGTTCTCCGAGAGTTTGTGGGCAGTTTCGGGTTTGGTGGGTCGGGGTTCTCGCCCGGCGGTGTGAAGTTCCTTCTATTTTAGATTGGTGGGAGTGGTGTAAGGAGCAATGTCGGTTGTTTTTTCGGGTGACTGCCAAACGTGAGGCTGCTGGAAGGTTTGGGTTGCTGCGGTTGTTCCAGGCGCGGCTTTCGCGGTTGTATGTGCGGTACAATGCTGGGATTGACTGTTTTGGGGAGATTGCAGAGTGTAAGGAGCGTATTTGTGGTTTGCAGAATGAGTGGGCCGAGGGTGTTCGTGTGCGTGCTCGTGTGAGTGAACGTGTTGACGGGGAACGGCTCTCTCCTTTTCTTTTAGGGAAGGTGAAGGCTGCGCGGAACGGTGTTCTTTTTACGGCTCTGCAACGGCCGGATGGGTCAGTTGTTTCGGACACCGGTGGTGTGTTGCATTATGTGTGGCAGGAGTTGGTTGCGCTCTATGGGGAAGTGGTAGGGACTACGAGATTGCGAAAGATTTCTTGGGTGCGTGTGCTCCAGGGTTGTCTGCTGCTGATTGTGTTGGTTTGGAGGAAGATGTTTCGTTGGGGGAGCTTTTCGATGTGGTGAGGTCGTTTCGTTCTGGGAAGGTGCCGGGCTCGGATGGTCTTCCTGTCGAGTTTTATGTTGCATTTTGGGATGTGTTGGGTGATGTTCTTTTGGAGGTGGTCCGGACTTGCCTTTGGGGGTGCGTTCTGCCTATGTCTCAGTGCGTTGGGATTGTGCGGCTGCTTCCGAAGCCGGGCGATTTGCGGTTCTTCTCGAACTAGAGGCCCATTACTTTGTTGAATGTGGACTATAAGATCCTGTCCAAGATTTTAGCTGGTCGCTGTCGCCGTGTTGTTGCATCTGTTGTTTCTGTGGAACAGTTTTGTGGTGTTCCAGGTCGCTCGTTGCTGCAGTGCAATGCGTTATTTCGGGATGTGCTTCTGTACGTGTCGGGCTCTCGCTTGTCAGCGGCGATGCTTTGCCTGGATTGGTCTAAGGCTTTCGACCGTGTGTCGTTGGCTTTTGTTTTTCGTGTGTTAGAGCAGCTTGGTTTTCCGCCTTTGTTTGTTCGTTAGGTGCGTATGTTGTACGCTAAGTGTTGCAGTCGGGTTTGCATCAATGGGTTCTTGAGTGCTCCTTTCCCTGTACGCCGTTCGGTGAGGCAGGGTTGTCCGCTTTCCATGCTCCTTTACGTGTTCTTTCAGGAGCCTTTTTTTCGGACGATCAAGGCTTGTGCGTTAATCCGTCCCCCCCGGCTGCCATCTGATCTTTGGTTACCCATTTGCGGTTATGCGGATGATACCATACTGTTCGTGGCCTCTGCTGGTTCTGTTAGGGCTGTCCAGGTCGTGGTTGAGAGGTTTGAGTTAGCCACTGGGGCCCGGGTCAATCGTGCCAAATCTGGTCTTATGGGTCTTGGCGGGTGGTCCTCTCGCCTTGTCTGGGAGGGGTCTTGGTTTCCGGTGGTCTCCTCTCTGCGTGTTCTGGGGATCACCTGGTTCGCTTCTTACGAGAGGTCTTTGGAATTTAATTGGGGTGCGGTTTCTCGTAGTGTTGGTGTTGCGGTTGGGTTGTTGGCTGCGTGCCCGTTAACGATTTATCAGCGGGCGTTGCTTGTTACTTGCAAAGTTTTGTCACTGTCTGGTTCGTGGCTTGGTGTTTCCCCCTGGATCGCCGGCTGGCTCTGGGGTTGGAACGTCAGGTTTATAGGTACGTGTGGTGTGGTCGTTACCACCCGGTTCGTCGCTCGACGTTGGTGTTAGCTGTGCGGGAGAGTGGGGTTGGCATTCCTGATGTGTTTACCAGGGCTCGGGCGTTGTTCTGGGTCTCGTTGCGTCAGGGTTTAGCGTTGGGTGGGGGGCTCAATGCTTTGTGTATTTTTTATTGTTCGGTCCGGTTTAGTTTTTTGGTGGATTGCGGTGATTGTCAGGAGGTGGCCTTTTGTACCCCTCCTGTTTACTCCTGGCGGTAGACATTCTTCGGGCTGTCTGTCATTGTCCGGGTTATATGTCTCTTTCGGTGAAGGCGGTTTATGGGGTTCTATTTTGTCGTGTTCGGCCGCGGGTGGAGACTTTATTCCCGTGTTGGGATTGGGGGGAGGTGTGGGCGGCGTTGGGTGCGTGGTTTTTGGCACCGCAGCAGTGGGAGTTCTTGTTTCGCATGTTGCATTTGTCGTTGGCGACAAATGACCGGTTGTGCATGCTGGGTTTGCGCGCCTCTGATGCGTGTGTCCACTGTGGTTTGCCCGAGACTCAGTTGCATGTTTTCTATTTTTGTGAGAGGTTGAGAGGTTTGCTTGATTGGTTTCGTGATGGGTTGGCCGTGGTTTGTGGGTCGGGATGTCGGGGTGGTTTTTTGCGGTCTTTGTTTTTGTCTTTTCCGCGGGGCTCTCCCAGGGTGCGAAATACGCTATGTCTTCTGGTCGCTGACTATGTGTATTGTGTGTGGGTTGGCCGGAGGGAGGGTTATGGGGTTGATAGGGTTTTGGGGTTTTTGAGAGGCCGCTTGCGGTACACCTGGAGGTGGCTGCAGCGTGCTTTTCCGGATGATTTTCGCGGTTGGTTTACTGGTGCGTATGTTCTTGGGGCTGCTTTTGCGTGATTGGTCGTGGGTTGGGCTCGTGGATGTTGGTTGTGGGTTGGTTAGGTGGGTCTTGTTCTGGTTTGTCTTAGGTCCCTGGTCCTCCGGTGGGCCTCCTCGGCGGGGCATGGGCGGGGTGTGTGTGTGTGGTTGGTTTGTTTCTGTTGTGGTTGCTCCTGTGGGCGTGTGTTCGTTTTGGTGTGCTTGTGTGTGGGTGTGATTGTTCTGTTTTCCCTGGCTCCTGTGTGGGCCTTTTAGTTTGCCTTGTATGGGTTCTATGTTTTTGCCTTTTTTGTTCTTTATGGTATGTGTGCTTGTTTGCTTCTGTGTCTTTGGAGCGTGCCTCTTATGTATATTGTTATTTTTTGTGTGGGGATTGGGGTGCCTGGATATATGTTTGGTTCCCCCCCCCCCCTTTCATGTATTCCTGTTCCTGTGTTATGGTGTTCTTTTTGCCATTACTGAATGTTATTTGTCTCTTTTTCATGTGCCTTGTGCTTTGCCTTGTGCTGCTTATGTATTATTTATTTGTTCTTTCTTTGATTTGAGTTTTATATTCTGCCTTTGTATTATGACTTCAGATCCTGCATGTGGATTGTAACGGACAGAAAAAAAATGTAATTGGCGTACGTCCCTTTGTTATTTCTGTTTTTTTTTTTTGCCTCTTTGTTCGTGGTTTCGGAGGCCTGTTGTTCTGTACTTGTATGCACCTGTGTTTGGGTTGTTGGGCTGGGCTTGTTGGTGTGTTCTCTTTTTGTATTTCTGTACTTACGGTTTTTGTGAATGTGTCTATGTTTTATGTTATTTATATTTTGTGCTATTTATGTGTAATGTTTTGTTTTTTTGTGGTTAATCCTGTGCCTGTTTCTAGGTTTTCTCTTTTTGTGCCTTGTATCCTGTGTTTTCTTTCTTGGTTTTTGTGCATCCATGTATACTTACTTTGTTATATTGTCCTGTGTATATTCATGAATTGTTCCTTCGGCGGGTGTCTGTTTTGTACATTGTGTGTTCTTTTATAAAAAATAATAAAAAAAAACTTCAAGCCAACTCTCTCCCCATTGGTGAATCAGCGACTTCACGAGACTCCAGCGCCCTCGGCTCGCCTATATATAGTCTTGCACGAGCAGTTGACCTCAGAATATTCTTTGTGCTCTAGAGCTGACGCTTCTATCTAAGCATACATCCTGTATACAAAGTAGAGGTTTCAGCCAGCCAATATTCTCAGCACCATTTACTAATTTTTTGTCTTGCTAATTGTAGAGTAACGTAACCATTATTTTATTTTATATTGTGTTTTTTGTCTTTGTATTTTTGATCAGCACTGTACATAGCCAAGCGATTATCTTTATTTTTTTCTGTTTGTTTAAAGTAAATTAAAGTTCATTATTTATAAAATTTGTTTTGCATGTTTTTCCCTCTCACTTTACCCCAGGAAGACAACCGCCAAGCAGTCAACATTTTTTTTCTCTTTTTTTTTCTAATGTGATTGGCATTTCCACCAGCCATAGAGAAGACTGCCTTAACACCTACATTTCTCGTCACATTAATGGGGGCCTGTCCTAGGAGCTTCACTCAGGTATTGATACTAGACCGGTCATTTCAATTTGTGATAAGTGTACTTGGCTTTCTTACACGTTGCTTTTTCACTAATTTCATAACTCTCAATAATTTTTATGGTGCTGTGTATTTTGTGCTTTCCGAGTGTAACATTTTATGAGTGTTGGATGATTGTGGATTACGTGATGTCTGTTGGCCACAGTCACTCTCTTAATTGGTTGTTCATCCCTCGGTGCTATTACTCGTGTATTCCACCTTATTCTCGTCCC
Source organism: Procambarus virginalis (assembly GCA_020271785.1). NCBI lineage: Eukaryota > Metazoa > Arthropoda > Malacostraca > Decapoda > Cambaridae > Procambarus > Procambarus virginalis. The sequence continues at coordinate 27,811 of WNGS01091065.1, forward strand.
AAGATTATTTCTCATTTACGGCAGATCACCCCCTTTGGTACCCTGGTACTTTGGTTTGTCTTCGGGCCGCGTACCCTATCTTCTGCAATCCGACCGAAGGAGGATATAGAGGGGTCATAGTTCCTCTCGCACATAGTTCCTCTTCTACGCTGTTGAAGTGGGACCTCAACAGCAGTTCTCGTCACCAGTTGACACTCGCACCCCTACGCGTCAGTCAGAGATTATGATACTTACCCAGGTAGGGAACTGGCATTCTTTTTACAGAGCACAAAGAATGCTAATTCTGTAAATGTCACCTAGTTAAGTAGGAAACCTCTTGCTTCTGTCTTATAGAGACCCGGCAAGGTATCCCTACGTTTTTGGACTACCTTTCACTTTTGAAACTATCAAGTTTCATTTATTTTAGTAGGATTTTCTTGCCCTTATTCTCGTATATTGAGTGGCGGTACAAGATTTCTCTGCGTTTTGATTATTTAATCATTTAACAGCTAATATTAACGTTAATTGTTTTCACATTAACGATTGAATTCCCACAGGATAGTCACCAGTTGCCACGTCATCCTGTTACTGACACTTATAATAACACAGGTACATTCTCAATACGTTTGTTTGATATCTCAAAATGTTTCGTCTCTCAGCATTTTTGTAGTGATCCAGCAAATGAAGTAGGGAACATAATTCGTGCCAAGAAGACAGAATTACAAACTCTAGCACAGGAGTACCAACTAGATGTTCCATGGCACTTCGAGCAGCCGTGGAGTGCGGACGTGTCCCTCCGTGACTGCTGGATTTGTTCGCTGTTTGGTCGCCAGGTGGCGGAGCGTCGCTGCCCTACCAGTGTTGTTGCCTGGCTGGCTGCTGCTGACGTGGCGGAACTGAGTTGCGATGGGGGTCCCCCTCCCACCGGTACTGCGGGCTCAGTCTGTGGGCCTGGAATTTTCCAGCCGGGCTGGATACCCAGAGATTGCACGGGTGTGTGAGCAGCTGCAGGTACCTGTGATGGATATATATGGTGTCGAGCTGGTGACGGCCCGTCGGGTGATACTGAAATTCACTGCAGACATGGCGTATCGCGAATTTCTACGTCGATACGAGGGGCGGACATTGCCTCTGCAGGATGGTGCGGGCACTGTGTCCATATCTGATCGGAGTGGTGCCCTCACATACGTCAGCGTCCATGGGCTCCTTTGGAGTTTCCGGAAGGTCTGCTCCGGCGGTACTTCGGCCGTTTTGGCGCCGTCGTTAGTGTGCGGGTGAATGTGGTGTCCTCGAGCCCACTAAAGGGTGTCCGCACAAACATTCGTACCCTGGGCATGAGGTTACGGGAGGATATCCCGTCCTCTGTGCGTCTGCTGGGGTACACAGTTCGGGTGTTTTACGCCCGCCAGCCCCGGACATGTTATCGCTGTGGCCTGTCGGGCCATCAGGCGGCTGAATGTTCTGCGCCGGCCTCTGCGCCTGTGAACCTCTTCAGTGAGGAGGACTTCCCACCGCTTCCTATGGAGGAGGTTCTGTGGGTCTGGACGCCTCCCCGGACGCGGCTACGCCCCTGTGTCGCCTGATGCGCCCCCTGTGGTGGACGTTCCCCCGAATGTCGCCGGCCCTCCTCAGGATGTTGCGATGCCCTCGGTGGATACTCCTGCTCCTGTCCCTGATGCTCCCGTGGGCCTTTCTGATGCTCCCTCCTCGCCGTCTGCTCACCCGTCTTCAGTTGCTGCGCCTGGCCCTGCGTGCTCGCCTGCATCCTCGCCTCGGGTCCCGGCTGCGCTGAGTGCTGGGGTGGCTGTGGGGCCTCCTGTTGTATGTGGTCCGGTTCCCCCTGCGGTTGAGGCTGCTGCCGTCATGAGGCGAGCGGTGGTTCGCACGGCTTGTGATGCCCGTGGTTCTGGGTCCGCCTCCGGCTCTGAGGATGTGCGCCCGGTGCCCAAGCGGTCCAGACGTTCTTCTACTGCATGGGCTGATGTGGAGGGTTTCGACGCCGATGGGTCTTCGGGAGATGATGTGGTGGTCGCTGACGTCCATGTACCTGCTGATGCCAAGGTTGTGTGTATGATTCACCGCCTGTTTCTTCTGTAGGCGGTTCTCCGCAGTGGGGGGTGGTTGCTCCTCCGGACGTTGGTGCGGGGGGTGCTGGTGCAGGCCGCGACCTCGTGTTGTTGCTAAAGAAGGATGTTCAGCGACGGGGGCCCCTGCAGGTGTCCCGTCCGGTGGTTGCTGCGGAGCCCTGTGGGACTGCCAAGGTTACAAGTGCGCTGCCCGTTGCCCGCGCCTGTAGGGGGAAGCCCGTCCCGATCATCTTGGCCTCCGGCGTGGCGTACGATCAGAAGACCAACAATTTGGAATTTGGCTTTATTGAACGGGTGCTGCCTGTTCCGTGGTGCCCCTCGACTATCTGGGTTCCACAGGCTCAGGTTTTTGTTGAGGGTGTGCCGAATTTGATGCCCGATCCTCGTACGGCCCATAGTCACTCTGACGACATCATGTTGCTTTGGGAGGCGTATTGTCTTCGTTTCCCGGCAGCTGAGTGGCCGGATAAGTATGCGCACTCTTGATAGTTTGTGTACTTGCTGAGTATTTCGCGTCTGTAGTGGATTTAGTATGTTCTGTGGTATTTATTGTGTGCCCTTCAGGCCGGTGGCATATTTAGTTTTCTCCATGTCCCTGTTTATTGTAATTAGTGTATTGTGTGCCCTTCCGGCTGATGGAGTGTTTAGTTTTCTCAATGTCCCTGTTTATTGTAATTAGGCTATACCTTTTCATGTTTATCTGTTTCTTTGATTCTGATGAATTATGTGCCCCTATGGCTATGCTGTTTGCCCTCTTACGTGAGTGGTTGTGCATGGTTTTTGTTTGATATTGATTTGTTTGTTATGTTTATGGTTTTTTGTTTCATGATTTTCTTATTTATTTGTTTATTTTATTCTTGTTCTCCTCTGCTTTCTATGTGTATTATGACCTTGTTTTATGTGTTATTGTATTTGGGTATTGTTTGCCTGTTTGCGCTATTTGTTTATTGATGTTTTTGTACTGTGCTGTCGGTCCTTCTGGCCGGTGGTTTGTTTGTTTTGCTCATTTTGTTTTCTTATGTAAATTTATTGTATTTATTGCTTATACTTGCATGCTTGCATGTAAAATAAATTTAAAAAAAAAAAAAACTAGATGTTCCCCAGCCGGGCCTCGCCGCTGGAGGGGCAGTCGTCACCACTCACTTTCCCAGTGGTTGTTTGGCGCTGCGTGAGGGTGGTTTGGAAAAAAAAAGAAAAAAAAAGAAAAAAACTTGCCATTTAACTCTGAATACATAAAGGTGTTCGCTTCTCCTACCACCCCCATTTTTATGGTGTACAATTTATTAAGCAAGGTTATACAGTTACATATCTGATTGTATACAAAAATGAACATTAAGAGGACACAAAAATAGTTGGCTTCCTAGAGGCTGTAGATTTCCTCGAACTCCTCCGACGTTGGGCAGGAACCGAGGATGCAGCGAGCATTCCCCCTCTGGATCGCGACACTGAGGCGCTGAAAGAGAAAACTTGCCGCTCTAGGGTCTCTTGTGGTGTCAATGAGCTTGGAACCAAGATCCTATTTATATACATAATATATATATATATATATATATATATATATATATATATATATATATATATTATATATATATACATATATATATATATGTTGTACCTAGTAACCAGAACGTCGTACTTGGCCACTATGCAAGGCGCGATTTGCCTAATAAGCCAAGTTTTCCTAAATTTATATAGTTTTTCTAAAAATTTTTCTTAGGAATGATAAATCTGTCCATTTCATTACGTATCATTAATTTGTTTAAATTTGAGTTAAAACTAACGTAGATAATGACCGAACCTAACCAACCCTACCTAACCTAACCTAACCTATCTTTATAGGTTAGGTTAAATTAGGTAGCCGAAAAAGTTAGGTTAGGTAAGGTTAGGTAGGTTAGGTAGTCGAAAAACAATTAATTCATGAAAAGTTGGCTATTAGGCAAATCGGCCTTGCATAGTAGGCTGACAAGTACGTTCTGGCTACTAGGTACGACATATATATATATATATA
>WNGS01091068.1:0-10065 GCA_020271785.1 Procambarus virginalis
AAGAATGTGAGAACTCTTGTATGTTAAATAAATAACAAAAATATGCAAAGTTTGCTGTTCGCAACAAAAATAAATTATGAATTATAAATATAATTAAGTTATTACAATATGTATATTGGTTTTCTATGTTGTCATTTGTTCTATACGTAGAAAATGTAATTGTAAACGTTTTATAGTAAACTAAAGTATTATTATAGCCACTACAACAACTTCCTTATTATTGTCACCAAATTACATGTTGAATGTTCCATTCAACATCATGAAGTGATCGTCGAGGACGCCAATTGTGCAGAATAATTGTCTGAATAATGTCATCCTGGACGTTAATAGTTATTATAAAGCATAAATGTTCACACTTCAATAAGTTAAAATTACTTAAGATATTTCTCGTTAATGACAGATTAAGTTAATTGAAAGCGAATATTTAACATCATCCAGTGTTGTGTCAGGAACTTTGGGCTTGTGGGGTTTCTTGATCTGTTATTGCATATAATGTATATTGTAGTTGTCGAGCTGCCATTAACAGTTCTTGACTGAAGGACGATTGCTACTTCACTGCCGATTCTATTGCGAATATTGCTCTGTTGTACCTGTTGTTCTGTTGCAACTTTTACAATAGAATGTTGGATTTAGTTTGTGAATTAGATTTTGAGGTTAACGTCTTCAAACATTCAAGCTGGGGATCATTATTGGTTTATTAGAGACTCGGATGTATTTGGGGAAGTGAAGGAGTGGCTGTTGGCCATTGATAATTGACACTTCAGACTCGCAAAATGTTAACCAATGGCGTGAGTTTTAGGGTGAATGTCAACCAATCAGCGGCCGGGTTTGGTTGTCTGATGGGTATAAAAAGAGACGATGAGACAAAAAGTTGACATCATTTGGTCCGGGAGTCATCTCCCGTCACGCAGGGTGCAGTTGCGCCTCCACAGATCTCCAGTATCATCTCTTGATACTGGTAATGGCTCAAAAGGGCCACCACTTACGGGCTATTCATGCCCGTGCCACCTCTTGGGTGGCTTAATCTTCATCAATCAATCAATCAAAAAGTTGAAAAATGGAAAACCATTTTCCATGTTATCATGAAGGAAGCGGGAGGGCACGTGGCGGAAATCAGCAGTTATACAAGTTGGTTAACAATTAGTATTGTTTTGAAAATAACAAGACATTGGTTGACATTTAGGGGGATACATGGAGTTTATCAGGTAGTACTTAGTTATTTCTCTTCAACTAGTTGAGAGAGGTACAGCCTTTGACGTGATTGGGAAGGTCACTCCACATTCTGGGTCCCTTGATTTGCAGAGCATTTCCAGTTTGGTGAAGTCGCACTCTTGGAATATCAAATAGATATTTGTTTCTGGTGTTCAGCAATAATGGAGGGTTTGGTGAGGGAGTTGGTGAGTCTGGTTGGAGCTCTGAGGACAGAGCTGGATTCGTTGCGGGAGGAGGTAAGGCAGCTTAAGCAACGACAGGATGAAGCAAAGGAGGAGACCGGCATTAGGGAGACCCCGTCTTGGCATATTGTAAAAGACAGGGGTCTTAAGAAGACCTTGGCAAAAAAGACACCTAATACCATAAAGATTAGAAACACATTTGATGTGTTGGAGGACGAGTGCTGTGGTGAACCTATGGTTCAGCGTGGAGGTAAGGGCATAGCGGCGAGGAACATTGAAGCGCGTGTCCCTCAAAGTGCCCCAAGAGAAAAGGGAGGATCGAAGCGAATTTTGGTTGTGGGAGATTCCCAGGTGAGGTATTTGGACAGAACGTTTTGTGCCAGAGATAAAGGAAACAGATTAAGGGTTTGCTATCCTGGAGCTGGTATTGGTGATATTGTTGGAAACATGAAAGATATTATGACGGGAAATGGGAGCAAACCCATTATTTGTATTAGTGTAGGGGGTAATGATGTTGGGAGAGTTAGAAGTGAGGAACTAATACTGAAATTCAAGACAGCAATAGAATTAGTTAGGAGCAAGGGAGGAATCCCGATCATATGTGGCATTCTTCCAAGAAAGGGAGTGGGAAATGAATGGATGTCGAGGGCACTTGGTGTCAATTGCAGGCTGGAAAGATATTGCAAATCTAATGCAATATCTTATATAGACAACTGGGAACACTTCTATGGAAGAAATGAAATGTATGCTCGGGATGGGGTGCATCTATCGAGAGCTGGGGTTGTTGCTGTTGCAAACTCGTTGGAAGAAGTGGTTAGAGGTGTTTGTTTGGGTTTAAACTGTTAGTAGATAGAGGTATGGGAATTGATTTGGAGGAAGGATGTAATAAAAGTATGTGTTTGCGGGAGAAAGGAATTGGCAAAATGATCAGGGAAAGAGAAGGGCCTCAAAATAACAATTCACTTAGGGTATATTACACAAACAGTAGAAGTCTAAGAAATAAAATTAACGAATTAAATGCTCTTGTCTGCACAGAAAAAATAGATATTATTGCACTTACCGAAACGTGGATGAATGTTGATAATAGAGAACTATTAGCCGAATATCAAATAAATGGATTTAAACTATTTCACACAGATAGATATATTAGACGAGGTGGTGGAGTAGCCATATACGTTAGGGACAATTTGAAATGTAGTCTCAAAGAGGGAATCAAAACTGAGCCACACACAGAAACTATTTGGATAGAATTAAACGAAAAAGCAAATAATATTATAATTGGAGTTATATATAGGCCACCAAATTTAGACAGAATGGAAGCAAAGCATCTATGGGATGAAATATCTAGGGCATCTAGATCTAACAGTATTTATGTCATGGGTGACTTTAATTTGAGTGGAATAAACTGGTTGAACAAAACAGGGAATAGTGAAGCAGAAGATTTTCTAGAATTAATTGACGATTGCTTTCTTACGCAACACATTAAGGAACCAACACGGGAAAATAATATTTTAGATTTAGTGTTAACTAACAGGGAAACACAAATTAATGACATCGAAATAGGGAGTGAGCTAGGGAACAGTGATCACAAAGAAATCAGATTTGGCATAGAATGGAATAGACCTGTAGGAGAAAATTCTGTTAAAGTGCCAGATTTTCGAAAAGCTGATTTTAATAGCCTAAGAAATTTTTTGGGTCAAATTGATTGGAAAGTCTTGGGTATGGGGTGTGGGCCGGTCTTGGAGCGAGACATGAACCCAGCGATAGGTGATGTAAATGGGGATTTCGATGTAGATTCAATTTATAACGTATTTAAGAATATTCTAAACAAAGCACAGGAACGTAGTATACCACACAAATTGAATAGATCGATTACTAATGACCCAAAGTGGATAACAAAGAATTTGAAGAATCTTATAGGTAAAAAGAGAGCTTGGTACAAGAGGATTAAAAATGGGGAGGTCACTTTAGAACAGGAATTCGTACAACTAGTTAGAAATGTTAAAAAAGAGATAAGGAAAGCAAAAAGAAACTATGAAGTTCGTATAGCAGGGCAAGCAAAGACAAATCCTAAAGGGTTTTTTCAGTTATATCGAACTAAGACTAGGGAAAGGATAGGTCCATTAAAAACTGAGACAGGTCAAATAACAGATAGTGATGAAGAGATGAGTAGTATTTTTAATAAATATTTTGTATCTGTATTTACTAAAGAGGAACTTAACAATATGCCTTCAGCCCAACAAGTCTATGTGGGTGGGGACGAGGACAGGTTGACGAGTTTAGCAGTTACCAGGGAGGATGTTCTTAAACAAATAGTAAAACTCAAACCAAACAAATCCCCAGGGCCGGATGAAGTGTTTGCCAGAGTGCTGAAAGAATGCAAAGAGGAGCTTTGTGACCCACTGTCAATCATATTTAATAAATCAATAGAGTCAGGCAGAGTGCCAGAGTTTTGGAAAGTTGCTAATGTGATACCAGTTTTTAAGAAAGGAGATAGATCACTTGCGTCTAACTATCGACCAATTAGCCTAACGTCTATTGTGGGAAAGTTACTCGAATCTATAATAGCAAATAAAATTCGTCTTCATCTTGAAAAACATAAATTAATAATTGAGTCGCAACATGGTTTTATAAATGGCCGTTCATGTTTAACAAATTTGTTATCTTTTTATTCTAGCATAGTTGAGGCAGTTGATAGTGGTAAGGATTGTGATGTTGTGTACCTTGACTTTAGCAAAGCTTTCGATACAGTGCCACATGAAAGACTGATTAAAAAGATAGAGGCTCATGGTATTGGGGGTGCTATATTAAGCTGGATTAGGGCATGGCTATACCAAAGGAAACAGAGAGTTAGTATAAATGGAGTCAAGTCAGAGTGGGAAAATGTTGTAAGTGGAGTGCCTCAAGGCTCTGTCTTGGGACCTCTGTTGTTTATAATATATATAAATGATTTAGATTCAGGTTTGAGTAGCAACATTTGCAAATTTGCCGATGATACGAAAATCGGTAGGGAAATTAATTCGGAGGAGGACTCACTATCACTTCAAGTTGATCTAGATAGGGTTTTGAAATGGTCAAAGGACTGGCAGATGCAGTTTAATGCTGATAAATGTAAAGTTCTGAGGCTAGGTAATGATGATAGAGTTACAAGATACGAGCTAGATGGTGTTGAGATTGCGAAGTCGGATTGCGAAAGGGATCTGGGAGTTATAATTAGTAAGAATTTAAAACAAAAGGATCAATGCATAAATGTTCGTAATAAGGCAAATAGGACACTCGGATTTATTAATCGCAGCGTAAGTAACAAGACACCTGGTGTGGTTCTCAAGCTATATCTTGCTCTGGTTAGGCCCCATTTAGATTATGCAGTTCAGTTTTGGTCGCCATATTATAGAATGGATATAAATTCACTTGAACGTGTCCAGCGTAGGATGACTAAGTTAATTCCCCAAATTAGAAATCTTTCATATGAAGAAAGATTAACAAAGCTTAATTTGCATTCACTGGAAAGGCGAAGAGTTAGGGGTGACATGATAGAGGTTTACAAGTGGATGAATGGACATAACAAAGGGGATATTAATAGGGTATTGAAAGTATCAACACAGGACAGAACGCGAAACAATGGGTATAAATTGGATAAGTTTAGATTTAGGAAAGACTTGGGTAAATACTGGTTCAGTAACAGGGTTGTTGATTTGTGGAACCAATTGCCGCGTAACATTGTGGAGGTGGGGTCCCTCGATTGTTTCAAGCATGGGTTGGACATGTACATAAGAACATAAGAACAAAGGCAACTGCAGAAGGCCTATTGGCCCATACGAGGCAGCTCCTATTTATAACCACCCAATCCCACTCATATACATGTCCAACCCATGCTTGAAACAATCGAGGGACCCCACCTCCACAATGTTACGCGGCAATTGGTTCCACAAATCAACAACCCTGTTACTGAACCAGTATTTACCCAAGTCTTTCCTAAATCTAAACTTATCCAATTTATACCCATTGTTTCGCGTTCTGTCCTGTGTTGATACTTTCAATACCCTATTAATATCCCCTTTGTTATGTCCATTCATCCACTTGTAAACCTCTATCATGTCACCCCTAACTCTTCGCCTTTCCAGTGAATGCAAATTAAGCTTTGTTAATCTTTCTTCATATGAAAGATTTCTAATTTGGGGAATTAACTTAGTCATCCTACGCTGGACACGTTCAAGTGAATTTATATCCATTCTATAATATGGCGACCAAAACTGAACTGCATAATCTAAATGGGGCCTAACCAGAGCAAGATATAGCTTGAGAACCACACCAGGTGTCTTGTTACTTACGCTGCGATTAATAAATCCGAGTGTCCTATTTGCCTTATTACGAACATTTATGCATTGATCCTTTTGTTTTAAATTCTTACTAATTATAACTCCCAGATCCCTTTCGCAATCCGACTTCGCAATCTCAACACCATCTAGCTCGTATCTTGTAACTCTATCATCATTACCTAGCCTCAGAACTTTACATTTATCAGCATTAAACTGCATCTGCCAGTCCTTTGACCATTTCAAAACCCTATCTAGATCAACTTGAAGTGATAGTGAGTCCTCCTCCGAATTAATTTCCCTACCGATTTTCGTATCATCGGCAAATTTGCAAATGTTGCTACTCAAACCTGAATCTAAATCATTTATATATATTATAAACAACAGAGGTCCCAAGACAGAGCCTTGAGGCACTCCACTTACAACATTTTCCCACTCTGACTTGACTCCATTTATACTAACTCTCTGTTTCCTTTGGTATAGCCATGCCCTAATCCAGCTTAATATAGCACCCCCAATACCATGAGCCTCTATCTTTTTAATCAGTCTTTCATGTGGCACTGTATCGAAAGCTTTGCTAAAGTCAAGGTACACAACATCACAATCCTTACCACTATCAACTGCCTCAACTATGCTAGAATAAAAAGATAACAAATTTGTTAAACATGAACGGCCATTTATAAAACCATGTTGCGACTCAATTATTAATTTATGTTTTTCAAGATGAAGACGAATTTTATTTGCTATTATAGATTCGAGTAACTTTCCCACAATAGACGTTAGGCTAATTGGTCGATAGTTAGACGCAAGTGATCTATCTCCTTTCTTAAAAACTGGTATCACATTAGCAACTTTCCAAAACTCTGGCACTCTGCCTGACTCTATTGATTTATTAAATATGATTGACAGTGGGTCACAAAGCTCCTCTTTGCATTCTTTCAGCACTCTGGCAAACACTTCATCCGGCCCTGGGGATTTGTTTGGTTTGAGTTTTACTATTTGTTTAAGAACATCCTCCCTGGTAACTGCTAAACTCGTCAACCTGTCCTCGTCCCCACCCACATAGACTTGTTCGGCTGAAGGCATATTGTTAAGTTCCTCTTTAGTAAATACAGATACAAAATATTTATTAAAAATACTACTCATCTCTTCATCACTATCTGTTATTTGACCTGTCTCAGTTTTTAATGGACCTATCCTTTCCCTAGTCTTAGTTCGATATAACTGAAAAAACCCTTTAGGATTTGTCTTTGCTTGCCCTGCTATACGAACTTCATAGTTTCTTTTTGCTTTCCTTATCTCTTTTTTAACATTTCTAACCAGTTGTACGAATTCCTGTTCTAAAGTGACCTCCCCATTTTTAATCCTTTTGTACCAAGCTCTCTTTTTACCTATAAGGTTCTTCAAATTCTTTGTTATCCACTTTGGGTCATTAGTAATCGATCTATTCAATTTGTGTGGTATACTACGTTCCTGTGCTTTGTTTAGAATATTCTTAAATAAGTTATATATTGAATCCACATCGAAATCCCCATTTACATCACCTATCGCTGGGTTCATGTCTCGCTCCAAGACCGGCCCACACCCCATACCCAAGACTTTCCAATCAATTTGACCCAAAAATTTCTTAGGCTATTAAAATCAGCTTTTCGAAAATCTGGCACTTTAACAGAATTTTCTCCTACAGGTCTATTCCATTCTATGCTAAATCTGATTTCTTTGTGATCACTGTTCCCTAGCTCACTCCCTATTTCGATGTCATTAATTTGTGTTTCCCTGTTAGTTAACACTAAATCTAAAATATTATTTTCCCGTGTTGGTTCCTTAATGTGTTGCGTAAGAAAGCAATCGTCAATTAATTCTAGAAAATCTTCTGCTTCACTATTCCCTGTTTTGTTCAACCAGTTTATTCCACTAAAATTAAAGTCACCCATGACATAAATACTGTTAGATCTAGATGCCCTAGATATTTCATCCCATAGATGCTTTGCTTCCATTCTGTCTAAATTTGGTGGCCTATATATAACTCCTATTATAATATTATTTGCTTTTTCGTTTAATTCTATCCAAATGTTTCTGTGTGTGGCTCAGTTTTGATTCCCTCTTTGAGACTACATTTCAAATTGTCCCTAACGTATATGGCTACTCCACCTCCTCGTCTAATATATCTATCTGTGTGAAATAGTTTAAATCCATTTATTTGATATTCAGCTAATAGTTCTCTATTATCAACATTCATCCACGTTTCGGTAAGTGCAATAATATCTATTTTTTCTGTGCAGACAAGAGCATTTAATTCGTTAATTTTATTTCTTAGACTTCTACTGTTTGTGTAATATACCCTAAGTGAATTGTTATTTTGAGGCCCTTCTCTTTCCCTGATCATTTTGCCAATTCCTTTCTCCCGCAAACACATACTTTTATTACCTCCTTCCTCCAAATCAATTCCCATACCTCTATCTACTAACAGTTTAAACCCAAACAAACACCTCTAACCACTTCTTCCAACGAGTTTGCAACAGCAACAACCCCAGCTCTCGATAGATGCACCCCATCACGAGCATACATTTCATTCCTTCCATAGAAGTGTTCCCAGTTGTCTATGAAAGATATTGCATTTGATTTGCAATATCTTTCCAGCCGGCAATTGACACCAAGTGCCCTCGACATCCATTCATTTCCCACTCCCTTTCTTGGAAGAATGCCACATATGATCGGGATTCCTCCCTTGCTCCTAACTAATTCTATTGCTGTCTTGAATCTTTGTATTAGTTCCTCACTCCTAACTCGCCCAACATCATTACCCCCTGCACTTAAACAAATAATGGGTTTGTTCCCATTTCCCTTCATAATATCATTCATGTTTCCAACAATATCACCAATTCCAGCTCCCGGATAGCACACCCTTAATCTGTTCCCCCTTTCTCTGGCACAAAACGTTCTGTCTAAATATCTCACCTGAGAATCTCCCACAACCAAAATTCGCTTCGATTCTCCTTTTTCCTTTCGAGCAGTTTGAGGGACCTGCGTTTCAATGCTCCTCGTTGCTTTGCCTTTGGCTCCTCGTTGAGCAACAGGTTCACCACAGCACTCGTCCACTAACACATCAAATGCGTTAGAAGTCATTAGGCTAGGTGTAGGTTTTGCCAAGGTCTTCTTAAGACCCCTGTCTTTTACCACTTGCCAAGACGAGGTCTCCTTCTTTGTTTCTTCCTGACGTTGCTTCGGCTGTCGTACCTCCTCCCGTAGCGAATCCAGCTCTGTCCTCAGAGCTTCAACTAGATTCACCAGTTCCTTTACTAATCCTTCCATTATTGCTGTAATCCTAACAAATGGCCCATACCAATGACCCATACCATATGCCAACCAATGGTTGACGGGCCACCAAACTTTCCATTCCCCCCCCCCCCCTTTTCACAAACCCCCGTCATCTTTCAGAACTTCAAATCCTCACCCCCTTCTTCCTCACCCCTTCTTCCTCACCCCCTTCTTCCTCACCCCTTCTTCCTCACCCCCTCTTCCTCACCCCTTCTTCCTCACCCCACTTTTACCAAGCCCTTTGGACATTGATCACAAGCATTACAGGACTAGATATCCAAGGACGGAAAAAAAATGTCGTCACCATTTTGTTCAGAAGTCTACATTTTCAGGAATTTTATTTCGACTTGCCATCTATTCAAGTACCTTTATATACCTCGCCAGAATGCTTCAGGTTTGACAAACACTAACCCCAAACATCTTCAGAACTTTCTTCTAATCAAATCGGAAGATATAATATTTTTCCGTCATAATTATATATACAAAAAAGTGCTTATTGGTATACTTTTAAGATATTTTAGGTATCCTTAAGCACTTTAACGTATTCGTCGTCGATCTCTTGCTAAAAGACGTGACGGAATTTCTAGGCTCTGGAACATATGGAGAAGCTGCTCCTGTTGAGTGGCACGGAAAACCAGCAGCTCTTAAAGTTGCGAAGTCTTCCTCATTTTCAGAATATTTCGCCAGCGAAGGCAAAGTTTTGTGGTTACTGAAGGGTGTGGGGGGGGGGGGCTCCCTGGTGCAGGGTGAGACAGTCAATCCTCCAGCGCTGCTGACAACCTACAAAGGCAGCCAGATGCTTGATGACGTGTTAGAAAACCCACTGTACAACATTGTCTACGTTGGACTACAGGTTGGCAGAAAAATTATGGACATTCACGAGGCGGGTATTATACACGACAAAATGTGATAACTTTATGGTCTTAATGACTTTGGATTGGCTTTTATGAAATGATAATTTATTACTTGAAGGTTAACACAAAACACGCTTCTGGACGACTCCGGCCGAGGATGTACATTTGCTTCTGATGTATTTC
>WNGS01091072.1:0-25872 GCA_020271785.1 Procambarus virginalis
GAACACCAGAGTACTTTGCTTTAGGAGGTCAGACCCCACCCTGATCCGGTGCATTATACCGGTAAGAGACGGGAGACCTCTTAAAGAAAGTGCAACCCTCTAGTTCAGGCTCTCCTGCACCCAGCACTGCCGGGTGGATAAATATAGGGCAGCAACGATTAGAGCCTCCTGAACATGCTGTTCAGAGTGAAGGTGCGGTTCCGAGGAACCGACACCACATACAGCAAGATCGAGATAATGAATCTACTATCATCAACCTCTGGGGTAGCACCCATCGACGTCGTTATGGACGTGAATGGGCCCCAAATTCTTTTCAGTAGTGCAGCAGCACTAGAAAGCCTATTCACCACGACAACGACCACTGCACTCGAAGAACAGGGCCTAACACTCGTGCCTCCCTACCAGTTCCTGGCAGTAAGGACTATATTCATTCACAGAGTGAGTGACATCATCGCTGAACGACCAGCTTCTGAGATTGTGAAGAGCATAAACACCCAAAACAGATCCCTCACGGCCATATCGGCCCACCTCATTCAGCAGGATGTAAACAGAAAGCCAACCCTCAAGGTCACCCTCAAGACTCCGGCAGAGGCTACTCTCGCGGCCGACAACGGCCTCAGATGCTGTGGAGTGGCCTGCACACCCCACCAGATCTCCAGGCAGCGATATTTCCACCTGCGTCAGTGCTTTCGGTGTTATCAATACACCCACTATTCACAAAAGTGCCCAAATCCGAAGCAGAAATGCAGCATCTGTGCTGGGGAACATCATCACAAGACCTGCACAGCTGCCACCAAACGTTGTCTACTCTGCGACGGTGACCACACAGCCGTCTCTCAAGAATGCCCCAAGCGACAAGAGGAAATCAAGCAAATGACAGAAGCCAGACCAAGAAACTCTACTCCAAAAACGAAGGAATTTAACATTCAAGAACATGCCTTCCCAGCTCTCCCGACGGGTGGCGCCGCGAGCGGCGAGCAACCCAACTACTGGACCAGCAACTCCCGAGCCAGCCAATCACAGCATCAGACGACACCTCTGCACCAATCCTCACTCACACCGCCTCCAGCCACCTCTGACAGCACTGTAGCAGCTTTGATACACTTCGCTACTGAACTCTCAGGAGGTGATCTCAGACAACGGTACAGAATACTAAATGAACTATACAAGGCAAACAATCTTCCCACGTTCGTAATTCCAGAGGCCATGTTTACTGCTGGCTCCTCTCCACCAGAGCCCGACCCCGTTCCAGAGACGCCAGAGCCCGACCCCGTTCCAGAGACGCCTGTCAACCTGGACCATACAACTCCAGATACACCAGCAACTCCAGATACACCAGCAACTACATCTGATACCGTGGCTTCTGATACCACGTCTTCTGATGACGACTCGAACGCCTATGTTGAAATTGAAACACAAACATCACCCCCAGTACCAGAGACCACTGCAGCACACTCACCACACTCATTACCAGTGAATCTCCAATACTCGACCAACTTTACGAGGAATGTGATAAGCAGATTTATGGATCTCCTGAATACAGGCGCCTCACCAGTAAAATCTACAATGTGAAGTTTGCTGAAAACATACTGAACAACCCAAACCAACCATATTGGAATGTATCGAATGAAGAAATCTTCACACAGTGCGATGAAGCAACATTGTTTAAGGATCTCTTCCCACCTGACTACCCCCAGTACAAGGAACATCAAATGACTACTAGAAGTAAGAAAAAATAGAAGATTCCAAGAAGAAACCAACTGAGAGCAGCCGCTCTCTTCCCCCTCTTTAGGGGGATGGGGACCTAATTCTGCTCGTTTTGAGATGGTGGTACCCGACGTAGACACACTCCACACACCAAGAAGAAAGAAAACCTCCACTGCCGCCTTCCAGACCCGTCTCCCAGCCTAGCCAGATATGGATTGATACAGCATCTACACTTTGACAAGCAGCTGGGTCTAGCCCTGGCACTTTTTCTTCAACTTCAGCATTTCCTCTCACCGACTTCTCTTCAGCTGTCCCCACTTCAAGGCTCGCCCCAATGGGCATTCTTCTCCTGTATTATCGAGAGATCGAGATCGAAATTTTTCGATCAAACCAATCAGCATCGTTGCAGGAGTAGCATCTCTCGCTCGCAGTGTGACTTAGGCGGCCCTCTGCTTGAGCGCTACGCACGCCACTCTCCCAACGTCTGATACCTCTTTGAGTGCGTGAGTGGATGGATCGATCAGCTCGCCAGCCATAAAGCAAGCCAGCATCGTCTCGCTGTCCTACAGCAGCTGTATTCTCCAGCCTTGACGAGCACTTCGGTGCAGCCAAAAACCAGTTCCAGCCAGCCAGCAGTGTATTGGAGCAGAACCAGGCGCTTCCCAGCCAGCATCTAGTCCAGGCAGTGACATCTTCCTCGTGGCATCTTCTGTGTGTTGTCCAATGTGCTTGTGTCAGGTCTGACTGCATTTAGGTGAACAGCCCCACTTCGAGCCAGAACAGGCCCAGGTGAGAAGACGGAAGTTCACCTTTTGCAGTTGCGTCATGGCATAGGTACATTCTTTTTCTCCTCTTCTAAAATTCTTCCGTTTCTGACACTGCCGAGCCAGTTGTGGAATCTCGTGATCGTGCGAGCCCACCATAACTGGGGGTTGCAACCTTCCTGAACACGGTGTTTGTTCGTGGTGAGACCCTTAGGCCAGGTCTTAGACCTGGCCTACACACTGACCCCCACTGAGCTTATTGAATCACAGTGATTGGCACAAGACACGGGACTGTCAGTAGATAGTGAGTCACAATGGCTCACTGTCTACGGATGACCTACACTGGAAACACACCCATAGACACAATTGACTGCATCACTACCTTCTTCAATGCCACTGGCACACCTGCCACTAACCACATCAAACATGCCAACACAAACACCATAAAATTTCTCATTGCCTCAGAAGACGACCTTTTTGCCTGTTTCAGGGAACCTGCTCTAAGTAAACTCACACAAGCCTCACTGACTCCTGTCCTCACTATCGAACAGAAAACCAAATGCTCTGTACTTGTAAGAAATGTTGACAGCACTGTCCTATCAGCACCTAACAATATCAATCTCTCTCAAGACATCTCACGCAGGAATGCTATTACTGTGATGGAGATATACCCAGTGCCCAATACAAAAAACCTCAAGATCCAATGCTCCTCCCCCACTGAAGCTCAAAAACTCTTACATCATGGGATTAAAATCCTCAACACCAGTACTCCTCCCTATCTCATTAGTCCTGTTGACTATCTTCCTTTGATACAGTGTTTTAAATGCTACAAGTATAATCACGAAACACGAAGGTGTAAAAGCACACAAATTTGCTCAAAATGCTCTGCTGAAGGCCACTTCTATACTCAGTGCTCTGCCACTATCCTAAAATGCACCAACTGCCAAGGTGCTCACTCAGCAGTAGACAAATCTTGCCCTTGAGAAAGCAAACCCTAAAATCTCTTCGCAATAACCAACCTCGCACTCATGCACAACCTCATTCTTCTTCTTCAACCTCCCATAACCTGTCTCATCACCAAACAACATCAGCCACCTCAATGTCCTATGCCAGTGTCCTCAATGCTTCACCTCACCAGCAACATCATCTCCATAATACTGCACAACAAACTCAATCCTCTCCACCTCTCTTCCCGCACCCACCACCTCCACCTTATTCTCCTCTTCAGAACCTTTCATATGAACGAGTCACTGCCTGTGTGCAAGCTGCTTACTTGAAGGCTAAGGACGATGGCCGGGACTTTGCTGACTATCTTCCTATCTTTCTCACTCATAACGGCCTTCCTAGTATTTCTGTTCCTCCTACTCAGCTATTGCGCTCTGTTCCATTCTCGCCTACAGTCTTCAGTCCACAAAACACCACAACTTCAGATGTGGGAAATACTACAGTTCCCCCACAATGTCCCCTCAACCCACCCCAGACTACTACAGAAAACGGTGCCACTAACCAAACAGCACATCCTGGACTATCCCAAACTGCATCATCCATGTCAAAAGCACTTTCAACTTCTTCTCAAAACATTGTTCCCTCCACTTCTAATCAGACTACAAACACTACAACCTATGATACCGCTCACCCGGTCCCTGATAATAAGCCTTCTGCCTGCCTCCATCCCCCAACAACTCCAGTCATTCCTTCTGTATCTCATACCATCTCCCGAAGCCGCTCAATAACCCGTTGTTTTACTCCCACCTCCCGCTGTCGAGACCCCATATTGCCTACCACCCTCCTCCAAGGTGCACCTTCTTCAGTAACTGCCCAAGTCATTGAATCACGCAAACCTCATGCTCATGTACATGCACAAAACCCCACCAGCACCTCATCAAAACCTAAAAATTCATAAAGATCATCCAATTCAATGTGCGGGCATATTTCTCCATCAGACACATGGTGTCAGATTTTATTGAGATCGAGAAACCTGATGTGCTGTTATTAAATAGCACATGCATTACGAACTCACATAAAATCAAACATCATGGCTACTCCTCTTACCAATCACCAGATGAAGCACATGAAGGAGTTGCAATACTCATCCGTTCTTCATACAAACACGAACTCTTACACACTCATTGGCTTCACAAACATTTCCTAGCCATTAAAGTTCACACACAGATGGGCCCTCTCATCATCTGCACAACCTATACCCGTCCTAACACCGGCATTCCCATGCAAGATTTCATAACTCTCTTCAACCACACTCACTTGCCTGTTTTTCTGCTGGCAGACCTCAATGCACAACATCCCACATTCCACCACAATACCACAAATCAGCATGGCAGACAGCTTCATCAAATATACACCCAAAAACATTTATTCTTTCTTGGACCTGATTTCCCCACTTTTTTCAATCATGTAGGTTCTGGCAGGCCTGATCTCATATTCACCAACAGACATGGCAGCAACTTGCAACACTTTATTTCACCAGGGCCCATTACGGGCTCTGATCATATTCCCTTAATTATCACAGTCTCCACAAATCCTATTCTCATCCCCAGTACTCCTCAATTCTCATATCATAGAGCAAACTGGGACATGTTCAAACAACACATTGATGACACTGATCTCACTTATGAATACAATGACAAACATCACACTGACATCGACACACAAGCTCGCAACATACAAGACACCATCATTCATGCAGCAAACATATCTATTCCTAAAACAACACACAAACCACATTTCACTTTCACCCCCTCCATTCGCTCAAAACGCCTCTTAGCTTGTTATCACACTAGATTCTTACAAAACATACATCGTCATGGACAAATACTATGGGACCTAACAGCATTAAAAAACCACATCCTTAACAGCCTGGATGAAGATCACACAAAACATTGGAAACACCTCATAGAACAAGCAGAACAATACAGAAAACTGACACCTCAAGAGTTCTGGAGGCGGATTAAACGATTACAAGGATCAACTCACACACCGTTTAAATACCTTCTTCATAATAACAACAAAATCACTGATCCTGATGCAGTACTCAACATTTTTAAACACCACTGGGAACAAATCTTTCACCCACATCCTCCTGAACCAGTTGCACGCCCCAACATTGACAGAGTCGAAGACTGGATAAACCAAAATAGACAAGCAACTACACCAGACGACCTCATCCACCTTGACAATCTCAATTCAAACACTGAACTACAGACTCCCCTAACTCTAGCTGATGTCAAGACAGCTCTCATGGGCACTCGTCGTAGAGCCCCTGGTGCGTCTGGCATTGGACATATCCTTCTTAGACAACTCCCTGCTTCTATCATTAATGCTATCACTAACCTATTCAACGCCTCCCTTGCTTCTGGATACTTCCCTCTCAACTTTAAGTCTGCCACAGCCATTCTTATTCCAAAACCTGGAAAACTTCACACTGACCCTAAGAACTACAGACCCATCAGTCTTCTAGAGACACTTGGCAAAGTCTTTGAAAGGCTGATCAACCAGAGACTTAGAAACCACCTAGAAGACAATGACTTACTCTCTAACAAACAGTTTGGATTTCGGCCTCACCGGTCCACTCACGACGCCTTAAACATCATGACCAACTACCTCAGTATCAATAAACGCCAAAGATTCAAGACTGCACTCATCACTAAGGACGTTGAAAAAGCCTTTGACACTGTTTGGCATGACGGTCTAAAATTCAAACTATGCAACAACTTTAATCTTCCCCTTATCACCACCAAACTTCTTTCTAACTACTTAGATAATAGGACAATGAGAATTAAGTTCCTCCGTCAACACTCTGACTACTTCAACTTACATGCCGGTGTTCCCCAAGGTTCTGTTCTTGCCCCAACACTCTACATCCTATACATCAACGACATTCCTGACCCTTCTCATCACACTTCATTAACCATATGCTACGCCGATGATGTCTCTCACCTTGTCACCAGCACCAGACTTGATACACTAACGAACAGAGCACAAAGAGAACTTGATATTGTCACTGAATGGGAGTACAAATGGCGTATAAAAACCAATTCCAGTAAATCCAAAATTACATACTTTTTCTGCAAAAGTAACATTCGCCCTATTCCTCTTAAACTCTATTCATACACTCCAAATCCTACTTATATCTCTGTGTCTCCCTCCTCCACAGTCCTTGGACTCACATTTGATCGACAACTACTCTTTCATAAACACATTACGCAGAAACATGCAATAGCTCTTCAAGCTATGTATAAACTGAACAGACTCAGATATGCAAAACCGGACACAAAAATGCACCTTTACAAAGCACTAATTAGACCTCTTCTAACATATGCTCCACTAGCTCTCTCTCTATCTTCACGTACTAACAAACTAAAGCTTCAAAGAATACAGAATAGAGCATTAAGATGGGTACTCAACACCCGATGGCAAGAGTTTATTACCAGTCAAAGTCTCCATGAAAGTACGAACATTCCTGCCCTAAATGTATACTGGAAAACTTTATCAGACAACAAATTGATAGACTACTCACTTTTCATGAACAACATATTGATTTTCTCCTACACACTCTCAGACGACCGCAACACACTCATGACCTCTTCTCTACCATCCATGATCCTCCTCCTATCTCTATATTTCGATAAACTTTAGATCTAAACACCCAGCATCCACCATCATACATTCAGCTCTCAACAACCAGCACAAACCATCCGTAAAAGTTCAGCCCTGACGCTCTTGAGCCAATCACTGAGATGTTGTGAGTTTTGTGATGTCCCTGCTGTTTGTCGCTAAAAACACCCGAATGAGTCCCTGCCTCGAACGCCGCATCCAAAAGACACGCAGCTGGGTTTAGCCCTGGCACTTTTTCTCCTACAAATCTTCTTCCTCTCACCCCCCTTATCTTCTTCTGTCCCCACTTCAATGCTCGCCCCAAGGGCATCTTCTCCTGTATTATTCGGATTCGGATTCGGAGAATATTACAGAGTACTTTGCTTTAGGAGGTCAGACCCCACCCTGATCCGGTGCATTATACCGGTAAGAGACGGGAGACCTCTTAAAGAAAGTGCAACCCTCTAGTTCAGGCTCTCCTGCACCCAGCACTGCCGGGTGGATAAATATAGGGCAGCAACGATTAGAGCCTCCTGAACATGCTGTTCAGAGTGAAGGTGCGGTTCCGAGGAACCGACACCACATACAGCAAGATCGAGATAATGAATCTACTATCATCAACCTCTGGGGTAGCACCCATCGACGTCGTTATGGACGTGAATGGGCCCCAAATTCTTTTCAGTAGTGCAGCAGCACTAGAAAGCCTATTCACCACGACAACGACCACTGCACTCGAAGCACAGGGCCTAACACTCGTGCCTCCCTACCAGTTCCTGGCAGTAAGGACTATATTCATTCACAGAGTGAGTGACATCATCGCTGAACGACCAGCTTCTGAGATTGTGAAGAGCATAAACACCCAAAACAGATCCCTCACGGCCATATCGGCCCACCTCATTCAGCAGGATGTAAACAGAAAGCCAACCCTCAAGGTCACCCTCAAGACTCCGGCAGAGGCTACTCTCGCGGCCGACAACGGCCTCAGATGCTGTGGAGTGGCCTGCACACCCCACCAGATCTCCAGGCAGCGATATTTCCACCTGCGTCAGTGCTTTCGGTGTTATCAATACACCCACTATTCACAAAAGTGCCCAAATCCGAAGCAGAAATGCAGCATCTGTGCTGGGGAACATCATCACAAGACCTGCACAGCTGCCACCAAACGTTGTCTACTCTGCGACGGTGACCACACAGCCGTCTCTCAAGACTGCCCCAAGCGACAAGAGGAAATCAAGCAAATGACAGAAGCCAGACCAAGAAACTCTACTCAAAAACGAAGGAATTTAAATTCAAGAACATGCCTTCCCAGCTCTCCCGACTAGTGGCGCCGCGAGCGGCGAGCAACCCAACTACTGGACCAGCAACTCCCGCGCCAGCCAATCACAGCATCAGACGACACCTCTGCACCAATCCTCACTCACACCGCCTCCAGCCACCTCTGACAGCACTGTAGCAGCTTTGATACACTTCGCTACTGAACTCTCAGGAGGTGATCTCAGACAACGGTACAGAATACTAAATGAACTATACAAGGCAAACAATCTTCCCACGTTCGTAATTCCAGAGGCCATGTTTACTGCTGGCTCCTCTCCACCAGAGCCCGACCCCGTTCCAGAGACGCCTGTCAACCTGGACCCTACAACTCCAGATACACCAGCAACTCCAGATACACCAGCAACTCCAGATACACCAGCAACTACATCTGATATCGTGGCTTCTGATACCACGTCTTCTGATGACGACTCGAACGCCTATGTTGAAATTGAAACACAAACATCACCCCCAGCACCAGAGACCACTGCAGCACACTCACCATACTCATTACCAGTGCAATCTCCAAGAATCAACCAACTCTACGAGGAACGTGAAAAGCAAATCCTAGGATCTCCTGAATACAGGCGCCTCACCAGTAAATTCTTCAACGCGAAGTATGCAGAAGCCTTGCTGAACAACCCAAACCAAAAATTGAATGTATCGAACGAAGAAATCTTCTCGAAGTGCGATGAAGCAACATTGTTTAAGGATCTCTTCCCACCTGACTACCCCCAGTACAAGGAACATCAAATGACTACTAGAAGTAAGAAAAATAGAGGATTCTAAGAAGAAACCAACTGAGAGCAGCCGCTCTCTTCCCCTCTTTAGGGGGATGGGGACCTAATTCTGCTCGTTTTGAGATGGTGGTACCCGACGTAGACACACTCCACACACCAAGAGGAAAGAAAACCTCCACTGCCGCCTTCCAGACCCGTCTCCCAGCCTAGCCAGATATGGATTGATACAGCATCTACACTCGGACAAGCAGCTGGGTCTAGCCCTGGCACTTTTTCTTCAACTTCAGCATTTCCTCTCACCGACTTCTCTTCAGCTGTCCCCACTTCAAGGCTCGCCCCAATGGGCATCTTCTCCTGTATCATTCGGATTCGGAGAATATAAATGAACTATACGAGGCAAACAATCTTCCCACGTTCGTAATTCCAGAGGCCATGTTTACTGCTGGCTCCTCTCCACCAGAGCCCGACCCCGTTCCAGAGACGCCTGTCAACCTGGACCCTACAACTCCAGATACACCAGCACTCCAGATACACCAGCAACTCCAGATACACCAGCAACTCCAGATACACCAGCAACTATATCTGATATCGTGGCTTCTGATACCACGTCTTCTGATGACGACTCGAACGCCTATGTTGAAATTGAAGCACAAACATCACCCCCAGCACCAGAGACCACTGCAGCACACTCACCACCTTCAGCCCAGGAGATAGATTATGATTATGTAAAAACTCCAGAAATGGAAGCTTGCGTCAACAGCGTGAAAGGATGCAGTCGGATCGCCCGAGTTCAGACGGTTCTCCAGCCAGATGTACAACATGATGGCAGACATCATGAAGCAGGTCAAGCCAGAAAACACATACAGTTTGCCTAACTACGTAATCCTCGAGGAATGCTATGAGTTTACACTGTCACCTGACCTCTTCAACAGTGACTACCCCGAGTACAAACATCAGATGATTACAAGAAGCATGAAGAAATAGCTAAGAAAGAAACCAACCAACTGAGGGCAGCCGCTCTCTTCCCCCTCTTTAGGGGGATGGGGACCTAATTTTGCTTGTTTTGAGGTGGTGGTACCCGACATAGACACACTCCACACACCAAGAAGAAAGAAAACCTCCACTGCCGCCT
Source organism: Procambarus virginalis (assembly GCA_020271785.1). Classification (NCBI taxonomy): domain Eukaryota; kingdom Metazoa; phylum Arthropoda; class Malacostraca; order Decapoda; family Cambaridae; genus Procambarus; species Procambarus virginalis. Next base: position 10,266 of record WNGS01091072.1, read on the forward strand.
TCCAGACCCGTCTCCCAGCCTAGCCAGATATGGATTGATACAGCATCTACACTCGGACAAGCAGCTGGGTCTAGCCCTGGCACTTTTTCTTCAACTTCAGCATTTCCTCTCACCGACTTCTCTTCAGCTGTCCCCACTTCAAGGCTCCCCCAATGGGAATCTTCTCCTGTATCATTCGATTCGGATTCGGGATTTTTTTTTTTTTTTTTTTTTTTTTCTCTTAGCTTGTTATCACACTAGATTCTTACAAAACATACATCGTCATGGACAAATACTATGGGACCTAACAGCATTAAAAAAACACATCCTTAACAGCCTGGATGAAGATCACACAAAACATTGGAAACACCTCATAGAACAAGCAGAACAATACAGAAAACTGACACCTCAAGAGTTCTGGAGGCGGATTAAACGATTACAAGGATCAACTCACACACCGTTTAAATACCTTCTTCATAATAACAACAAAATCACTGATCCTGATGCAGTACTCAACATTTTTAAACACCACTGGGAACAAATCTTTCACCCACATCCTCCTGAACCAGTTGCACGCCCCAACATTGACAGAGTCGAAGACTGGATACACCAAAATAGACAAGCAACTACACCAGACGACCTCATCCACCTTGACAATCTCAATTCAAACACTGAACTACAGACTCCCCTAACTCTAGCTGATGTCAAGACAGCTCTCATGGGCACTCGTCGTAGAGCCCCTGGTGCGTCTGGCATTGGACATATCCTTCTTAGACAACTCCCTGCTTCTATCATTAATGCTATCACTAACCTATTCAACGCCTCCCTTGCCTCTGGATACTTCCCTCTCAACTTTAAGTCTGCCACAGCCGTTCTTATTCCAAAACCTGGAAAACCTCACACTGACCCAAAGAACTACAGACCCATCAGCCTTCTAGAGACACTTGGCAAAGTCTTTGAAAGGCTGATCAACCAGAGACTTAGAACCCACCTAGAAGACAATGACTTACTCTCTAACAAACAGTTTGGATTTCGGCCTCACCGGTCCACTCACGACGCCTTAAACATCATGACCAACTACCTCAGTATCAATAAACGCCAAAGATTCAAGACTGCACTCATCACTAAGGACGTTGAAAAAGCCTTTGACACTGTTTGGCATGACGGTCTAAAATTCAAACTATGCAACAACTTTAATCTTCCCTTATCACCACCAAACTTCTTTCTAACTACTTAGACAATAGGACAATGAGAATTAAGTTCCTCCGACAACACTCTGACTACTTCAACTTACATGCCGGTGTTCCCCAAGGTTCTGTTCTTGCCCCAACACTCTACATCCTATACATCAACGACATTCCTGACCCTTCTCATCACACTTCATTAACCATATGCTACGCCGATGATGTCTCTCACCTTGTCACCAGCACCAGACTTGATACACTAACGAACAGAGCACAAAGAGAACTTGATATTGTCACTGAATGGGAGTACAAATGGCGTATAAAAACCAATTCCAGTAAATCCAAAATTACATACTTTTTCTGCAAAAGTAACATTCGCCCTATTCCTCTTAAACTCTATTCATACACTCCAAATCCTACTTATATCTCTGTGTCTCCCTCCTCCACAGTCCTTGGACTCACATTTGATCGACAACTACTCTTTCACACACACATTACACAGAAACATGCAATAGCTCTTCAAGCTATGAATAAACTGAACAGACTCAGATATGCAAAACCGGACACAAAAATGCACCTTTACAAAGCACTAATTAGACCTCTCCTAACATATGCTCCACTAGCTCTCTCTCTATCTTCACGTACTAACATACTAAAGCTTCAAAGAATACAAAATAGAGCATTAAGATGGGTACTCAACACCCGATGGCAAGAGTTTATTACCAATCAAAGTCTCCATGAAAGTACGAACATTCCTGCCCTAAATGTATACTGGAAAACTTTATCAGACAGACAAATTGATAGACTACTCACTTTTCATGACAACATATTGATTTTCTCCTACACACTCTCAGACGACCACAACACACTCATGACCTCTTCTCTACCATCCATGATCCTCCTCCTATCTCTATATTTCGATAAACTTTAGATCAAAACACCCAGCATCCACCATCATACATATTCAGCTCTCAACAACCAGCACAAACCATCCGTAAAAGTTCAGCCCTGACGCTCTTGAGCCAATCACTGAGATGTGAGTTTTGTGATGTCCCTGCTGTTGTCGCTAAAAACACCCGACTGAGTCCCTGCCTCGAACGCCGCATCCAAAAGACACGCAGCTGGGTTTAGCCCTGGCACTTTTTCTCCTACAAATCTTCTTCCTCTCACCCCCCCTTATCTTCTTCTGTCCCCACTTCAATGCTCGCCCCAAGGGCATCTTCTCCTGTATTATTCGGATTCGGATTCGGGAATTTGTCTTATTCACACAACTTCAACACCATGACTGGACGCGGCAAGGGAGGCAAGGGACTCGGAAAGGGTGGCGCCAAGCGTCATCGTAAGGTGCTACGTGACAACATCCAGGGCATCACCAAGCCCGCTATTCGTCGCTTAGCTCGTCGTGGCGGTGTCAAGCGTATATCGGGTCTCATCTACGAAGAGACCCGTGGCGTCCTGAAGGTGTTCCTCGAGAACGTCATCCGTGATGCTGTAACCTACACAGAACACGCCAAGAGGAAGACCGTCACTGCCATGGACGTCGTGTAGGCTCTGAAGCGCCAGGGTCGCACCCTCTACGGATTTGGCGGCTAAGAGCTTGGCTAATCCATCGATACCACCCACCACCACCTCAAAACGGGACCTAATTAGGTCCCTATACATTTTTACTGAAGGGCTTAATAGACGATAACATAAATTGTTTTGATATCAGTTAGCACATTAGGTCTTATGAAATCTATTTATCCTCGCATGATTAAAGGGACTGATTGGGGAGGGGGATGGCAGTGTGGGAAAGGGTGTGTGTGTGTGTTACGTTATATATTAGCAGAGCAGGATCATTGGGGGGGGGGGGTCGGTCTTTCCTAACTCTTCCTTTTTACATGAGTGAGCTACCCGTTTTATTAATTTCATCCTTCTCAGAGCTGTTTTGACAGTATCCAAATGATGGTAAATGAAAAGGGAAGACACGAATATCTACCCAGAATTCAGGACTGGCAATCGATATGCATGTTTGAGTGCTAATCTTTTTCTCTCTCAACTTAAGTATATGTTTATGTCGTACCTAACAGCGAGAACCACACTATTCGGACAAGTATGCAAGGCCCAATTTTCCTAACAACCAAAGTTAATTTTGTTATTTTCGAACATTTCTTTTCAAATTGGTTTATCCAATTAACAGTATTATATTAAGATCATGAATTGGTGAGTTTGTTAGGTTAGGTTAGGTTAGGTTAGGTTAGGTTAGGTTAGGTTAGGTTAGCTTAGGTTAGCTTAGCTTAGGTTAGCTTAGCTTAGCTTAGGTTAACATAGGTTAGGTTAGCTTAGCTTAGGTTAGGTTAGGTTAGCATAGGTTAGGTTCGATTACATTTCTATGTTAGAATTGCAGTCATTTGGCGTGTTAGTCAACTTGCCTCTAATAGGGGCAAGATGACTAACAAGATTATTTTGTTTTGTGTGTGTGTGTGTGTGTGTGTGTGTGTGTGTGTGTATATAATATATATATATATATATATATATATATATATATATATATATATATATATATATATATATATATATATAAAGAGTACCACCTCTGGCTGGAAGAAGGGGACCCATAGCCTCGGAGGAAATCACACATAACGCATTGGAGGGAATGTAGGTCCCCTCCAATACAATTTCTGTGTGCTTTTCTCCTACCACCCCCTTCCTTTTTTTTCATGCTTTATTGTGTATTTAAAGGTTACAAAACATACAAGACAAATGCCTAAAGGTTATGTATCTCTTGAAGCTCCTCCGCTTCCGGACAGGAACCGAGGACGCAGCAAGCATTTCCCCTCTGGATCGCCACACTGAGGCGCTGAAACAAAAAACTGCAAGCCCTTGGGTCTCTGGTGACGTCGATGAGCTTGGAACCCAATTCCTTGAGAAATCCCAAGGCAATCTTGCCCCAGGGGCCATGCGTCTCAGACGCTATGGGAACAAAGAGGTATTGGCCTGCCAGTCGCCTGTATTTGAGAGATTTTGCTGTTTCCCTGTGGTTGGCCGCCCCACCTGCTTGATCAGCTCCGAAGTGTACATAGGTGTCAGCCAGGGTGGATACACATGTGTAGTCCCACACCAACTGTCTACCCTCCTTCCATGAGTATATGGTGATGCCATCAGGGCGAAGTGCGGGGAAATCCGGGTTCTGGACCCCTAGGATGCGAGGTTCTCTCTCCGCTGGGCACTTAGCTGAGACGAGGCTTCTCTTGATGATGTCATTGACCTCGTTGTGTCTTGCATGCCAGCCCTTTGTGCTTCCACAATGCAACCCATGCAGTCCGTATTGGTCTGCTTCCACCCTGTTGCAAATACACTTGTATTCAGTGTGAATTGGGGCACCAAGGCGGAGGGCCACTGCTACACGAAGGGATTCTGGATCTAGGCGCGTGCCCATTGCTGACATGGGTACTGCCAGGAGGAAGTCTCCTGCATGGGGGGCGCGCACTGCTCTGAGGCGGGCTTTCTCCTTGTCTGATGTTGCGGCGCTGAGCATGGCATCAGCTACTTTTTCCACTAGAGGGTGGTCCCAGCCGGACTGTTTGTGTTGTTTTGTTGGCTCTATAATGGTTGCTGGGGCTGCCAGAACATCCCACTGATTTGAACATTCAGTGAAAGCAGGATCGTGTATTCCTGCTGAATCTCTCAAGGTTGCAGGTAAGATATCTCTGACGAGGTATATATATATATATATATATATATATATATATATATATATATATATATATATATATATATATATATATATATATATATATATATATATATATATATATATATATATTGTTCACATATATATATTTCATATATATATATATATTATATATATATATATATATATATATATATATATATATATATATATATATATGTCGTACCTAGTAGCCAGAACGCACTTCTCAGCCTACTATGCAAGGACCAATTTGCCTAATAAGTCAAGTTTTCATGAATTAATTGTTTTTCGGCTACCTAACCTACCTAACCTAACCTAACCTAACTTTTTAGGCTACCTAACCTAACCTAACCTATAAAGATAGGTTAGGTTAGGTTAAGTAGGGTTGGATAGGTTCGGTCATATAACTCCGTTAATTTTAACTCCAATAAAAGTAAATTGACCTCATACATAATGAAATGGGTAGCTTTATCATTTCATAAGATAAAAATTTGAGAAAATATATTAATTCAGGAAAACTTGGCTTATTAGGCAAATCGGGCCTTGCATAATAGGCTGAGAAGTGCGTTCTGGCTACTAGGTACGACATATATATATATATATATATATATATATATATATATATATATATATATATATATATATAATATACACAGAGTAAATCTACCCCAAAGGTAATGATTTATTTGTCTACAAAATTAAACTCTTTTTGGAATCATATGAGGCCCCTCCAATGAGGGAGGAGGCCTGGATGTTTATTGTCATGTTTATTCATGCTGCTTGCATGTCGTCGTTTATTTTGCCTTTGTTTTCCTGACAGCTTTCTTTGCCTTGGGTGGTTTGGGAGACTTTGAAGCTCTCTTTATTTTGGGCTTTTTGTTCACAACAGCAAGCTGCTGCTGCTGCTGCTGCTGCTTCTTCTTTTTCAAGGCTGTAGGTGGTTTGTTGGTTGTGGCGGCTTTCTTGGGAGTTACCACGGCCTTCTTTGCTGCTGTAGATGATTTCTTGGTTGTGGTGGCTTTCTTGGGAGTTACAACGGCCCTCTTCTCTGCTACGGCCAGCTTGAATGGTCCGCTAGCTCCACTTCCCTTTGTCTGAACAAGAATGCCGTCAGCCACTGCTTTCCTGAGAAATCTTTGGATGTAAATGGCGATCTTGGCAGCCTCGACTTTGTTGTTGGCAACAACGTGCTTCTTGATTGCTTGTAGAGACGAGCCCTTTCGGTCTTTGAGTGCTCCGACCGCGGCTAGAACCATTTCACTAGTTTTCGGGTGAGCAACCTGGACACGAGGTTTCCTGGTGGCTACCGCAGCAGCAGCAGCAGCCTTCTTGGTAGGCTTTGCTTCTACCATGATGATGAATCAACCAAGGTGATGAGAGACGCTCAGACAGACAGACAGTCACGGGGGAATGATGCTGCCGCAGAATGAATGAATGAATGATATACAGGAGAAGATGCCCATTGGGCGAGCCTTGAAGTGGGGACAGCTGAAGAGAAGTCGGTGAGAGGAAATGCTGGAGTTGAAGAGAAAAGTGCCAGGGCTTGACCCAGCTGCGTGTCCAAATAGTCGATGCTGTAGCAACCCCACATCTGGCTAGGCTGGGAGACGGGTCTGGAAGGCGGCAGTGGCAGTTCTTGTTGCTGTGTGGTTTTCTTCTTTCTTCTTTTTCTTTCTTCTTTCTATTTCTTCATGCTTCTTGTAATCATCTGATGTTTGTACTCGGAGTAGTCACTGTTGAAGAGGTCAGGTGACAGTGTAGACTCATCGCATTCCTCGAAGATTACGTTGTTATGCAAACTGAATGTGTTTTCTGGGTAGGCCTGCTTCATGATGTCTGCCGTCATGTTGTACATCTGGCTGGAGAACCGTCTGAACTCGGCCGATCCGACTGCATTCCTTCACGCTGTTGACGCACTGCTGCTATTTCCGGAGTTTCCATTTCTGGAGTTTCTACACAATCTGTCTACTGGGCTGAGGGTGGTGAGTGTGCTTCAATGTCAATCGAGGCAGTGGAGTCATCATCGGAAGACAAGTGTTGGTTTGCAGATACATCAGGTGTAGGTACCTGTGAAGCTGGTATAGTCTCAGGTGCTGCTGGTGTAGTCTCAGGTGCTGCTGGTGTAGTTTCTGGCGAAGTTGGTTTAGTCTCAGGTACCACTGGAGAAGTAGATAGTTCGTCTGGAGTAGCAGTGTGCAAGGATATTGCAGAATTTATGGCAGATTGCACAGGGTGGGCGTCAGTAGACAGGATATCTGCCAATGCATTTGAAGAGATGGTAATGTTAGAAGCAGAAGTGGTATTTGTTGCTGAAGTCGTAGCACTGGCGTTGGCTGAGGCTGTTGTGAAGAGTTCGTCACGAACAGTAAATGTTGGTAAACCGTTGTCAGCGTACATGATGTTTAGAATTCGTACAAATTCTTTGGTGTTCGTGCCTGCAATCATTTCAGCAGTGCGGATGAGTCCCATTATGACACTGTGATTCCTGTTAGGGAGCAGCATCTGGTGAGGTGAGGGCTGCTTGTGATTCAGCAGAGTGAAGTTGTGGCTGTCGCTGCTGCGTCGCTGATTGGTTGGCGGACTGGGACCCAGGGCCCCAATGGGGAGCAGTCTGTGCAGAAGCTCCGCCCCCTCCCGGAAGCAGAGGAAGGTTGGCGGCTTGCACGTTGAATGTTGATGTTGATGGTTCACGTCGTGTGGTGTTGGCTTGCCTGGCTTCTGTATTTCTTCACGTCTTCGTGGACACTCAGCAGAGACGGCAGTATGGTGACCTTGGCAGAGAAGGCATTGTAGGAAGTCGCTGGTGCATTGTTTGAAGTGGTGATTCTCGGCGCACTTGCTGCACCGTTGGTCCTGAGAGGGGCATTGTTTAGTGAAGTGCTCATAACTATAGCACTTAAAACACTGTCGTAGCTGGTAATAATGTTCTTTGGTTATTTGTCGTGGTGTACAAGCGAGGCCGAAGCACCGGAATCCGTTGATGGTAGCAGAGGAAGCTTCCTCAGGTGAGGTGAAGGTTACCTTCATGGTAGAGAGATGGCTGTCCTGCACAGGGATGAATTTTACAGTGACTGCAGTCAAGGAAGGGTTATTTTCGGTTATGCTGGTGGCGACGTCGGTTGTAGCTTTTTCGGAGATGAGGGAGCTCACTCTCCTCACAAAAACAGTCCTAGCCGCGAGGTAGTGTCGTGGTGGGGTGAGGAACATGTGCGCCTCCCCGAGAGCAGTAAGGTTGATGGGGTTAAAGAGACGTTGTGCGGCCTCGGCACTACTGAACAGCAGTTGAGGGAGCCCTTCATCGTCGGCTACGACGTCCAGTGGTGCAACGTTGGTTTTTGCGGTGATCAAGTCAGATATCTCTGACCGGGTCAGGGTCTGGTTCCCTCTAAATCGTACCTTGATACGATAGATCATGGTGGCTCTAATCGTTGCTGCCCAATGTTTACCCACCCGGCAGTGCTGGGTGCAGGAGAGCCTGATCTAGAGGGTTGCACTTTCTTTAAGAGGTCTCCCGTCTCTTACCGGTATAATGCACCGGATCAGGGTGGGGTCTGACCTCCTAAAGCAAAGTACTCTGATGATGCGCATTGGAATCGAATCGAATTAAATATAGGGCAAGATACCCTTCGGGTGAGTTTTCAAGTGGGGACAGGTGAAGAATAGCTTGGGTGAGAGGAAGCGTCGGAGTTGGAGAGACAGAGCCAGGGCTAGACCCAGCTGCGCGGCTGATAATGAGGCTTTCTGAACACCTGGCCGGCTTAGGCTGGGCTGGCTGGGTCCCAGGGGAGGGGCGGCGATGTGAGGTCTTCTTTCTTCTCTTGAGTTGAAGTCTTCTTTCTTCTCGAAGCTGAAGTCTTCTTTCTTCTTCGATGCTGGAGTCTTCTGTCTTCTTGCAGGGGATCCACCACCACAAAATGAGCAAAATTAGGTCCCTATACCCCTAAAGAGGGGGGGGGAAGGGAAATGCACCTTCGGTGCAGTCTAGTGCTGAAGCTTGGATGATTTGCTTTTCTTGTTCTTTTGCTTGGATTTTGGCTTGTTGGCATGCTTGGTGAAGGTGTGGGTCTTGGTACTGCTACGAATTCGTGCGCATTGGCGATGATGATGATGATGATACAGGAGAAGAATGCCCATTGGGGCGAGCCATGAAGTGGGGACAGCTGAAGAGAAGTCGGTGAGAGAAAATGCTGAAGTTGAAGAAAAAAGTGCCAGGGCTAGACCCAGCTGCTTGTCCGAGTGTAGATGCTGTATCAATCCATATCTGGCTAGGCTGGGAGACGGGTCTGGAAGGCGGCAGTGGAGGTTTTCTTTCCTCTTGGTGTGTGGAGTGTGTCTACGTCGGGTACCACCATCTCAAAACGAGCAAAATTAGGTCCCCATCCCCCTAAAGAGGGGGAAGAGAGCGGCTGCTCTAAGTTGGTTTCTTCTTAGAATCCTTTATTTTTTCTTACTTCTAGTAGTCATTTGATGTTGTTCCTTGTACTGGGGGTAGTCAGGTGGGAAGAGATCCTTAAACAATGTTGCTTCATCGCACTTCGAGAAGATTTCTTCGTTCGATACCATGCAATTTTGGTTTGGGTTGTTCAGCAAGGCTTCTGCATACTTCGCGTTGAATAACTTACTGGTGAGGCGCCTGTATTCAGGAGATCCTGGGGTTTGCTTTTCACGTTCCTCGAAGAGTTGGTTGATTCTTGGAGATTGCGCTGGTAATGAGTGTGGTGAGTGTGCTGCAGTGGTCTCTGGTGCTGGGGGTGATGTTTGTGTTTCAATTTCAACATAGGCGTTCGAGTCGTCATCAGAAGACGTGGTGTAACTTGCAGGAGAAGTTGGCGGCAATGCCACGATATCAGATGTTGTTGCTGGTGTATCTGGAGTTGTAAGGTCCAGGTTGACAGGCGTCTCTGGAACGGGGTCGGGCTCTGGTGGAGAGGAGCCAGCAGTAAACATGGCCTCTGGAATTACGAACGTGGGAAGATTGTTTGCCTTGTATAGTTCATTTAGTATTCTGTACCGTTGTCTGAGATCACCTCCTGAGAGTTCAGTAGCGAAGTGTATCAAAGCTGCTACAGTGCTGTCAGAGGTGGCTGGAGGCGGTGTGAGTGAGGATTGGTGCAGAGGCGTCGTCTGAGTCTGTGATTGGCTGGCGCGGGAGTTGCTGGTCCAGTAGTTGGGTTGCGCGCCGCTCGCGGCGCCACTTGTCGGGAGAGCTGGGAAGGCTTGTTCTTGAATGTTAAATTCCTTCGTTCTTGGAGTAGAGTTTCTTGGTCTGGCTTCTGTCATTTGCTTGATTTCCGGCGATGATGATGATACAGGAGAAGAATGCCCATTGGGGCGAGCCTTGAAGTGGGGACAGCTGAAGAGAAGTCGGTGAGAGGAAATGCTGAAGTTGAAGAGAAAAAGTGCCAGGGCTAGACCCAGCTGCTTGTCCGAGTGTCGATGCTGTATCAATCCCATATCTGGCTAGGCTGGGAGACGGGTCTGGAAGGCGGCAGTAGCAGGTTTTCTTTCCTCTTGGTGTGTGGAGTGTGTCTTCTACGTCGGGTACCACCATCTCAAACGAGCAAATTAGTTCCCTATCCCCCTAAAGAGGGGAAGAGAGCGGCTGCTCTCAGTAGGTTTCTTTTTAGAAACCTCTATTTTTTCTTACTTCTAGTAGTCATTTGATGTTCTTTGTACTTGGGGTAGTCAGGTGGGAATAGTCCTTAATTAAACAATGTTGCTTCGTCGCACAACGAGAAGATTTCTTCGTTCGATACTATGCAATTTTGGTTTGGGTTGTTCAGCAAGGCTTCTGCATACTTCGCGTTGAATAACTTACTGGTGAGGCGCCTGTATTCAGGAGATCCTGGGGTTTGCTTTTCACGTTCCTCGAAGAGTTGGTTGATTCTTGGAGATTGCACTGGTAATGAGTGTGGTGAGTGTGCTGCAGTGGTCTCTGGTGCTGGGGGTGATGTTTGTGTTTCAATTTCAACATAGGCGTTCGAGTCGTCATCAGAAGACGTGGTGTAACTTGCAGGAGAAGTTGGCGGCAATGCCACGATATCAGATGTTGTTGCTGGTGTATCTGGAGTTGTAAGGTCCAGGTTGACAGGCGTCTCTGGAACGGGGTCGGGCTCTGGTGGAGAGGAGCCAGCAGTAAACATGGCCTCTGGAATTACGAACGTGGGAAGATTGTTTGCCTTGTATAGTTCATTTAGTATTCTGTACCGTTGTCTGAGATCACCTCCTGAGAGTTCAGTAGCGAAGTGTATCAAAGCTGCTACAGTGCTGTCAGAGGTGGCTGGAGGCGGTGTGAGTGAAAATTGGTGCAGAGGCGTCGTCTGAGTCTGTGATTGGCTGGCGCGGGAGTTGCTGGTCCAGTAGTTGGATTGCGCGCCGCTCGCGGCGCCACTTGTCGGGAGAGCTGGGAAGGCTTGTTCTTGAATGTTAAATTCCTTCGTTCTTGGAGTAGAGTTTTTTGGTCTGGCTTCTGTCATTTGCTTGATTTCCTCTTGTCGCTTGAGGCAGTCTTGAGAGACGGCTGTGTGGTCACCGTCGCAGAGTAGACAACGTTTGGTGGCAGCTGTGCAGGTCTTGTGATGATGTTCCCCAGCACAGATGCTGCATTTCTGCTTCGGATTTGGGCACTTTTGTGAATAGTGGGTGTATTGATAACACCGAAAGCACTGACGCAGGTGGAAATATCGCTGCCTGGAGATCTGGTGGGGTGTGCAGGCCACTCCACAGCATCTGAGGCCGTTGTCGGCCGCGAGAGTAGCCTCTGCCGGAGTCTTGAGGGTGACCTTGAGGGTTGGCTTTCTGTTTACATCCTGCTGAATGAGGTGGGCCGATATGGCCGTGAGGGATCTGTTTTGGGTGTTTATGCTCTTCACAATCTCAGAAGCTGGTCGTTCAGCGATGATGTCACTCACTCTGTGAATGAATATAGTCCTTACTGCCAGGAACTGGTAGGGAGGCAGGAGTGTTAGGCCCTGTGCTTCGAGTGCAGTGGTCGTTGTCGTGGTGAATAGGCTTTCTAGTGCTACTGCACTACTGAAAAGAATTTGGGGCCCATTCACGTCCATAACGACGTCGATGGGTGCTACCCCAGAGGTTGATGATAGTAGATTCATTATCTCGATCTTGCTGTATGTGGTGTCGGTTCCTCGGAACCGCACCTTCACTCTGAACAGCATGTTCAGGAGGCTCTAATCGTTGCTGCCCTATATTTATCCACCCGGCAGTGCTGGGTGCAGGAGAGCCTGAACTAGAGGGTTGCACTTTAAGAGGTCTCCCGTCTCTTACCGGTATAATGCACCGGATAAGGGTTGGGGTCTGACCTCCTAAAGCAAAGTACTCAGCTACCATCCGATCCGATCCGATAATACAGGAGAAGAATGCCCATTGGGGCGAGCCTTGAAGTGGGGACAGCTGAAGAGAAGTCGGTGAGAGGAAATGCTGAAGTTGAAGAGAAAAAGTGCCAGGGCTAGACCCAGCTGCTTGTCCGAGTGTCGATGCTGTATCAATCCCATATCTGGCTAGGCTGGGAGACGGGTCTGGAAGGCGGCAGTGGCAGGTTTTCTTTCATCTTGGTGTGTGGAGTGTGTCTTCAGTCAGGTACCACCATCTCAAAACAGCAAAATTAGGTCCCCATCCCCCTAAAGAGGGGGAAGAGAGCGGCTGCCCTCAGTTGGTTGGTTTCTTTCTTAGCTATTTCTTCATGCTTCTTGTAATCATCTGATGTTTGTACTCGGAGTAGTCACTGTTGAAGAGGTCAGGTGACAGTGTAGACTCATCGCATTCCTCGAAGATTACGTTGTTATGTAAACTGAATGTGTTTTCTGGGTAGGCCTGCTTCATGATGTCTGCCGTCATGTTGTACATCTGGCTGGAGAACCTTCTGAACTCGGGCGATCCGACTGCATTCCTTTCACGCTGTTGACGCACTGCTGCTATTTCCGGAGTTTCCATTTCTGGAGTTTCTACACAATCTGTCTCCTGGGCTGAGGGTGGTGAGTGTGCTGCAGTGGTCTCTGGTGCTGGGGGTGATGTTTGTGCTTCAATTTCAACATAGGCGTTCGAGTCGTCATCAGAAGACGTGGTGTAACTTGCAGGAGAAGTTGGCGGCAATGCCACGGTATCAGATGTAGTCGCTGGTGTATCTGGAGTTGTAGGGCCAGGTTGACAGGCGTCTCTGGAACGGGGTCGGGCTTTGGTGGAGAGGAGCCAGCAGTAAACATGGCCTCTGGAATCACGAACGTGGGAAGATTGTTTGCCTTGTATAGTTCATTTAGTATTCTGTACCGTTGTCTGAGATCTCCTCCTGAGAGTTCAGTAGCGAAGTGTATCAAAGCTGCTACAGTGCTGTCAGAGGTGGCTGGAGGCGGTGTGAGTGAGGATTGGTGCAGAGGCGTCGTTTGAGGCTGTGATTGGCTGGCGCGGGAGTTGCTGGTCCAGTAGTTGGGTTGCGCGCCGCTCGCGGCGCCACTTGTCGGGAGAGTTGGGAAGGCTTGTTCTTGAATATTAAATTCCTTCGTTTTTGGAGTAGAGTTTCTTGGTCTGGCTTCTGTCATTTGCTTGATTTCCTCTTGTCGCTTGGGGCAGTCTTGAGAGACGGCTGTGTGGTCACCGTCGCAGAGCAGACAACGCTTGGTGGCAGCTGTGCAAGTCTTGTGATGATGTTCCCCAGCACAGATGCTGCATTTCTGCTTCGGATTTGGGCACTTTTGTGAATAGTGGGTGTATTGATAACACCGAAAGCACTGACGCAGGTGGAAATATCGCTGCCTGGAGATCTGGTGGGGTGTGCAGGCCACTCCACAGCATCTGAGGCCGTTGTCGGCCGCGAGAGTAGCCTCTGCCGGAGTCTTGAGGGTGACCTTGAGGGTTGGCTTTCTGTTTACATCCTGCTGAATGAGGTGGGCCGATATGGCCGTGAGGGATCTGTTTTGGGTGTTTATGCTCTTCACAATCTCAGAAGCTGGTCGTTCAGCGATGATGTCACTCACTCTGTGAATGAATATAGTCCTTACTGCCAGGAACTGGTAGGGAGGCAGGAGTGTTAGGCCCTGTGCTTCGAGTGCAGTGGTCGTTGTCGTGGTGAATAGGCTTTCTAGTGCTGCTGCACTACTGAAAAGAATTTGGGGCCCATTCACGTCCATAACGACGTCGATGGGTGCTACCCCAGAGGTTGATGATAGTAGATTCATTATCTCGATCTTGCTGTATGTGGTGTCGGTTCCTCGGAACCGCACCTTCACTCTGAACAGCATGTTCAGGAGGCTCTAATCGTTGCTGCCCTATATTTATCCACCCGGCAGTGCTGGGTGCAGGAGAGCCTGAACTAGAGGGTTGCACTTTCTTTAAGAGGTCTCCCGTCTCTTACCGGTATAATGCACCGGATCAGGGTGGGGTCTGACCTCCTAAAGCAAAGTACTCTTACCCCAATTTACAATACAAAGTTCTAAATATCAGAATTTCTTTTTCTGGTTTATTAAACTATATAGATTTATATAAATTTTAAAATATCTTGATTATTTACAATTTATTTATATATTTTTATTTTGTTTATTAGTTTTATAAACTGTATATCAATATAGCTATAGGTTAAAAACTAATTGTAATTAAGAAGCAATAAAATTATAATCTTCAAAACTAAGACGGTTAGGTGAGGTTGTGGTTTTCTATTCAGTTTTTCAGTAAACTCACAATTTCACAATATATTGAGAGTACGATTTAATACTATGTGAAAATACAGAGAGTTAGTATAAACTGGGTTAAGTTAGAGTGGGATAATGTTATAAGTGCAGTGCCTCAAGGCTCTGTCCCGGGACCTGTATCCACTGTCGCCAGATCTGGAAGTTATGATTAGTAAGAATTTAAAACAAAAGGATCAATGCATAAATGTTCGTAATAAGGCAAATAGGACACTGAGATTTATTATCGAAGCGTTAGTAACAAGACACCTGGTGTTGTTCTTCAGCTATATCTGGCTCTGGTTAGGCCCCATTTAGATTATGCAGTTCAGTTTTGGTCGCCATATTATAGAATGGATATAAATTCACTTGAACGTGTCCAGCGTAGGATGACTAAGTTAATTCCCAAATTAGAAATCTTTCATATGAAGAAAGATTAGCAAAGCTTAAATTGCATTCACTGGAAAGGCGAAGAGTTAGGGGTGACATGATAGAAGTTTACAAGTGGATGAATGGACATAATAGAAAGGATATTAATAGAGTATTAAAAGTATCAGCACAAGACAGAACACGAAACAATGGGTATAAATTGGATAAGTTTAGATTTAGGAAAGACTTGGGTAAATACTGGTTCGGTAACAGGGTTGTTGATTTGTGGAACCAATTGCCGCGTAACATTGTGGAGGTGGGATCCCTCGATTGTTTCAAGCGAGGGTTGGACACGTATATGAGTGGGATTGGGTGGTTATAAATAGGAGCTGCCTCGTATGGGCCAATAGGCCTTCTGCAGTTACCTTTGTTCTTATGTCAGTGATAACTATATTGTGTCGGATAAACGGCGATGTATTGAGAAAAACTAGCATGGAAAATTTGACTTTAAATGTTTGTAAATTTAGAATTTTAGTGCGACAAGATTGTAATATTAATGACCTTTAATATATAATATCTGAGCAGAGGGTTTAGGACTTGGGTAGAATATTCAGCCCGTCCTCCAAAAATGGGGAGGTAAATGTAACAGCTCCATAAGTGCAATTATGTACTATATATGACAGTCAGGAATTGCACTTATTTACACC
>WNGS01091075.1:0-10569 GCA_020271785.1 Procambarus virginalis
TCTGTTGCCCAGTACGTTGCTGCTGGGACGCCTGTTTCTTTGATCAGAAAGCGGAAACTGGGTCCTCTCCTTCCTCCTCCCTGTCGGTTAAGAAAGCTTCGCTTTCTTCTTCGCCCCTATCTCTGCTTCTATCGTTCCTTCCCCTCCCGCTTCGGTGGTGGTGCCCCCTGTTCCTACTGTGGGGGTTTCTTTAGCCCCAGTTCCATCTCGGTTACTGCCCTTGCTGAGGTGCGCTCCCCTCTTTCTGCTCCCCCTCCTCCCCTTCCTTCTCCTCCAAGCCCTGCTCGTCCACCTCTGGTCCGTCCTTCCGCTTCTTGCCCTCCTTCTTTACTCAGTTTACCCATGCCCCCTAATCCTGACTTTGCTGACCCTGATCCTGACTCTGTGCTTTTTTAGCGTGCTGTGTCCTTCTTCACCTTTGTTTCTTTGCTCTCTGTTACTCTCCTCTCTCTCTTTCGTGATGTCTTTTCTTCAGTGGAACATCCGTGGATTTTACGCCAATTTCCTTGACCTTCAACTTCTCATCTCACAGTTTTCGCCCCTTTGTGTCTGTCTCCAGGAGCCGATGCTTGGTTCTCGTTCTGGTCGCTTCCGTGGCTATTCTTTTCTCTCCCCTCCCCCAGCTGTCGCTGGGGTCCATTTCTCTTCTCTCTTGATTCGTTCCGATGTTCCCTTTGTCCCTTACTTTTTTCCTCGCCTCTCCACTGTTCTGCCGCCCGTGTCTTTGTGCGTAGATGGTACACGGTTTGTTCCATTTATCTTCCCCCACTGTCCCACTTTCTCTTCCCGATCTTAAACACCTCCTAGACTCCTTGCCGGAGCCTGTGCTCCTGCTGGGTGATTTCAATTGTCGTCATGCCCTTTGGGGTGATGTGCTGACAAACACCCGGGGTCGCCTACTTGAACCTTTCATCCTCTCTTCTTCCCTATCCCTTCTTAATTCTGGTGAGCCACTCATTTGGACTCTCGGACTCGCTCCCTTTCTTGTCTCGATCTTTCTCTGTGCTCGTCATCCCTTTCCTTAGATTTCGGGTGGCGAGTCCTTGATGACCTCCATGGCAGTGACCATTTTCCTATCCTTGTCACTTTTTCTCCTTTCGCCCTCCTCTCTCCTTCCCTCGGTGGCGGTTTGCCGAGGCTGACTGGCGCCTTTTTACTCTCCGTGCTACTATTTCCGAGCTCTCCGTTTTACCTCTCCCTCGCGCCCTCCTTCTTTTTCATGACACTATCTTTGACGCTGCCCTGCACTCTATTCCTCGCTCTTCCTCTCGGGGAACGCGAAAGTGCGTTCCCTGGTGGAATTTGGACTGTGCTCGGGCTGTCCGCTGTAAGCGTGCAGCCTGGAAGAGACATCGCCGCCGGCAGACGGTTGAGTCTTTTCTTTTGTTTCGGAAGGCGAGTGCGGTGGCCCGTAGGACCATCCGTGCGGCTAAACGTGCTTGCTGGGCGACTTATGTCTCTACCGTTACTTCCGAAACTCCTCTTCCGCTGGTCTGGAAGCGTATCCGCAAGATTGCGGGCAAGTTCATTCCCGATGTCTCCCCAGTCCTTCGCCTCCATGGTGCTCTTGTGGCGGACCCGTTGCAGGTTGCGACCGAACTGGGTTCCCATTTCTCCTCTGTTAGTTCTGGTTCTCATCTCCCCAATCCTTCCTTCTTCGTAAGCCTCTCCTTGAGTCTCGTCCTTTAAATTTCTGTACTTTTCTCCACCTTCCCTATAATGATCCCTTCTCTCTCTCTGAACTTCAATCTGCCCTAGCCCTTTGTGGTTCTACGGCAGCGGGCTCTGATGGCATTCATTATGAAATGCTCCGCCATCTCCCTCCGTGCACGTCTCAGTATTTACTGAGTCTGTACAATCGGGTCTGGGAGTCGTCGTCAGTCCCTGAAGACTGGCTCGATGCTGTTGTCCTCCCTGTTCGGAAACCAGGGTCTCTCGGGTCATCCCCCAAGGACTTCCGCCCTATTGCCCTCACGAGTTGTGTCTGCAAGCTCTTTGAACGTATGGTTAACGTTCGTTTGATGTGGTTCTTAGAACACTATAACCACCTCTCTCCTTCTCAATTTGGTTTTCGCAAGTGCCGCAGCACAACGGATGTCCTGGTAAACTTGGAGGTCTATATTCGTACTGCTTTTGCTGCGAAGACTTCCGTTGTTGCCGTCCTTTTTGACCTAGAAAAGGCTTACGACACTACCTGGCGGTATCACATTCTGTCTCAACTTCATTCTTTTGGCCTTCGTGGGAACCTCCCTCTCTTCCTCCAGAGCTTCCTCTCTCGTCGTTCCTTTCGTGTGCGGCTTGGTACTGCTCTCTCTGCCCCTTTTCGGCAGTATGAGGGTGTACCCCAGGGTAGTGTTCTGAGCACTACTCTTTTTCTAGTTGCCCTCAACGGTCTTCTTTCTTCTCTTCCTTCTGGTGTCTTCTCTGCTCTGTATGTTGATGATCTTACCCTTTGCTGTCAGGGTGATGATTCACCTCTCCTTCAACGGCGGCTTCAACTTGCGATTGATGCCGTGTCGTCGTGGGCCACCGATCATGGCTTCAAGTTCTCTGCATCTAAGACTTGTGCTATGACCTTTACTCGGAAGCATGTTGTTCTTCGTCCCTCTTTGTCGCTTTATGGTCATCCCATTGTGTACAGGGATTCCGCAAAGCTCTTGGGGTTAGTCTTTGACACTCGTTTGTCTTGGTCAGCCCATATCTCTTGCCTCCGAGTTGAGTGCTCTAAGGCCCTTAACCTCCTTAAGGTTTTGTCCCATACTTCTTGGGGAGCGGATAGACGCACGCTCCTATATTTGCACTCCTCTCTCGTCCTGTCTAAACTCGATTACGGTTGCCCTGCTTACTCTTCTGCTTCTCCTTCTACTCTTCGCCGTCTTGATGCTTTGCACCATACTGGGTTGCGTCTCAGCTCTGGTGCCTTTCGTTCGACTCCCGCCCTCAGTTTGTATGTTGACACTGGCTTTCTCTCTCTCCAGGACCGCCGTGACCGCTACTGTCTTCGCTATCTTGCGCGGTCCTTACAGCATCCTTCCTCTCGCCTCTGTCGTGCTTTGACTTTTCCTCCTCCTGTAGCTCCTGTTCCTCTTCATTGTCTCCCACTTTCTGTCCGGTTATCTCGCTTGCAGGATTCTCTTTCTGTTCGTCTTTCTAATGTTTCTCCTCGTATTGTTCCTTCCTTGCCTCCGTGGAGAGTCCCCCTTCCCAAGTTTTGTACGTCCTTGACTTGTATTACTAAAGCCTTTACCCCTCCTTCAGTTCTGAAAAGCCTCTTCCTTGAGCACTTTTCTTCGCACTCCCACTCTATTTCCATCTTTACCGATGGGTCTAAGTCTGCGGACGGTGTGGGCTACTCTGTTGTTTTTCCTGACCGTACTTATATGTGTCGCCTCCCTTCGGAGGCTAGCGTCTTTACGGCGGAACTTTATGCTATTCTCTATGCTCTCCGTCTCTTGCTTTCTCATTCTCATTCCTCCTTTGTGGTTGTCGTTGACTCTCGTAGTGCCCTAATGGCTCTTGGGTCCTTTAATCCTGTCCACCCAGTGGTCATCGAGATTCAGCAATGGCTGTTTCTTATTTCTAGTAAGTTTAAATCGGTAGAGTTTTGCTGGGTTCCCAGCCATATTGGTGTTTCTTTGAATGAGCGTGCAGATGCTGCCGCTAAGGATGCCATCCGTTCTTGTCCCATCTCCCGTAAGGGTCTTCCTTATTCTGACTTTTATCCGGTTATTCATTCCTCTATCCTTGCCCGTTGGCAGAGTTGTTGGTCCTCTGTGGTTGGTAACAAACTGCGTACTCTCAAACGTAGTGTGTCCCCGTGGCCTTCCTCCTACCACCGTAATCGGCGGTGGGAAACTGCTTTAGCACGGCTGCGGGTTGGCCATACTCGCTTAACCCACGGTCACTTAATGGAGCGCCGCCCTGCTCCTTGTTGTCCGAATTGCGTTGTCCCTCTTACGGTTATGCATATCCTTGTTGAATGTCCTGCCTTCCAGGACGAGCGTGTGTCTTGCTTTCCGACCGTCCCTCGCGGTCACTTGTCCCTCGATAGAATTCTAGGTGAATCGGATACTTTTGATATCGTTCGCCTTATGCGTTTTTGTTCTCGTATTGGCTTTCTTCGTAATATTTAGCGCCCTCTGATTATTTCGCACTTTGATGGTGCTACATAGCCTTCCCGGTTTGGTGCCTTCTTTTGATAATTACCTTACCTTATCTAATTTAATCTTTTATGATTGTATTATTAATTAATTATTTATTTATTAAATAATTAATTATTATTATTTTAAAATTAAAATAAGTCCCCCACTCCGTGAGCGTTTTCTTCCAACCACAGAAATAGTCACCACACACGGCACAGAAAAGTTTTTGCTTGTGCAGTACCTGGCCACGTGACGTCCCCATCGTTGACACTTATAACACCTACGAGGGGGAGGGTTGTAGAGGGCAATGTTATAGTGCCGACCTAAAGCTGCTCTAGAGTAAATTCTGTCCGGTATAGGCGTGGCACCTTTCCATGTGGCAGCTATGAGGCCATTTCTCAGACGTTTAGAGTTTACAATATTTTCATCACAAAGATATTCAGGCTTAATGAGTTTATTAACATTGAATATGACAATGCTTACTTTTGGACGCCTAGGTGCTGCATTTTTCATTTTAATGCCTGCATACTCTGTGTTTACCAACACATTTACAAAAGTACTGTCGTTTGTAACGAAGACATAGTCACTTTCATCTCTAGGTAACCTAATGACCTTATCATAATGTGCCTCAGAGGCTTCACAAAACCATTGCACTTTTCTCTCTATTGTGGTTGTCAGAGGAAAATCTAGCCGTACATGTCTGGCAGCAGCCGAATTTGGTGGGTTTGATCGTGCCTTTTTGAACTGCTTACGGCGCTGACTTCTACTCATTTGCAACGTGAATCCCCCATCATCTGCACCGCCTTCTGATGTGTCGTGGGTCACCACAAATGAACTGTTACTTAACTGGAAGCACTCGTACAACATAATTTACACGATTTCTCAGGATTATTATACTTCTTACCAGCATATAAACAGTATAGTACCTAGGAGGTTCTCTTCAATGATATCTTATATGTGCTGCCAATCTGCTGTATGGTGTCTATTAATCTTGTTTATCTGTATCTATTGCTATCCAGTCTCCCAATCTTTATGTACCCAATCTGAACATCTTTATCATTGTGATCATTGCTGTCTTCTTATATGTGCTGTCAATCTGCTGTATGGTGTCTATTAATCTTGTTTAAATTACCAATCAAGCTGTCAATGTAATCAATCAGAGCTTTAATATACCAATGTGCTTTAATATATTTATTAATTAATCTCTCTCATCTCCTTTTTCTCTTGCTATGTATTT
Source organism: Procambarus virginalis (assembly GCA_020271785.1). NCBI lineage: Eukaryota > Metazoa > Arthropoda > Malacostraca > Decapoda > Cambaridae > Procambarus > Procambarus virginalis. Next base: position 5,380 of record WNGS01091075.1, read on the forward strand.
GTTATCATTTATTAATTTTGATAGAAATTACCTACTTAAAATTATCTGTTAGATTAAGGACCTGCCCGAAACGCTGCGCGTACTAGTGGCTTTACAAGATTGTAAATACTGTACTATTCAATGCATTCTCACAAACCCAATGTACCTTCTTGTATATATATATACAGTATATATATATTACTCTCTCAATATTGTTATTCTTTTTGTTCAATTAGCATTAAGTTTTAGATATTAATGTTTTCTTGCCCGAAACGCATTGCGTAATAGTGGCTTTAGGCATTGTATGTACTAGCTCTATCTATAAATCGATCAACTTATGTAAAATCTCTCTATGTATGTACCTTTCCTGAATAAACATATTTATATTTATTTATATTTATTTATTACATTATATAATATATATATATATATATATATATATATATATATATATATATATATATATATATATATATATATATATATATATATATATATATATATATATATATATAGACGCTGTATGCAAGGCAAACGGCGGAATTTCTGGGAAGGAAGAAAATGTAATACCATACTCGGTGGCTAACCGACTATGGTTGCGTTTGCATCATGGGGGGGTATTTAAGCGCGCACAGGGACGCACCACGTCTCGCTGCTGCATTCCTGGACGTTACACTCAATATATATATATATATATACATATAAATAAATAAATAAATAAGTCTAAGATAATTAGAACCCAAGAAAACCACTGTGGAAATGTGCAGGACAAACATATCAATTGTGACACTAGCTCTCCACATATGTCATTTGCTTAATTTAGAAACTGTACTTGTGGTCGATCTCGAACCCATTGTTTATGTGACGATGTGTTATGAATTTTGTGGCTAGCTCCTCAATATTGTAACTTGCTTAGATAAATAAATTGTGTATTCAGTTCCTGAACCCATTATGTGATAAATTAACTAAACTAAAAATATAGCATGGCGACGAAACCTGAACTGCATAATGTAAATAGGGGACTAACCAGAAAAAGATATAGGTGAAGAATAACACCAGGTGTTTTATTACTAACATTCTTAAGCACAACTGCCAAATACTTCGTCTGGTGATTTGTTTGGCTTCAGTTTAATAACAATAAAACAAAGAATGACTGAGACAATTTTTAAGTTCAAACGCTTTACCCCCAAGAGCTTAATAAAAAAATTCAAGTTGTTGAACGATTTTTATTTGAATTGTTCTGCCGGAAAGATATTTAGAGAAGTTTTTTTAGTGATTATGTATGTGCTGTTAGAAGCAGCACATCTGGATGGTCTCTCTCGCTATGCGTGGTAGTGACTTTACAAGAATGTAAGAACTCTTGTATATATAAATAAAATAAATAAATATAAAAGTAGCAAATTACGCTAGTTAGTTTTGACTGCTCTCATAAATCAACTCATCATCCTTATAGACGTTGGGCTACAAGTCAATGATTGATTAGTTATTCACATATAAATGTAATATGTGTAAATGACAGCTGCGTCAAACAGCCTGATGGACCAAACTACAAACCGGAGAAGGCCTGGTCCTCGGGGGTAATTAGCTTTGGGTAATTACACGGACCCTTTGAGTGACGTGATGAATATGGGGGGCACAGTAAACTAAGACTCACAGGATGAGTATGTGGTTCAAAATATATACAATATATGTATATATACAGTATATGACAAATTTTAAAGTATATTTTATATTTCTGAATTTCTCATGATATATAATATATAAGGCTTATACTTAAGTTAAGAGCTGTACTTGTAGATGACGTTCCCCGGTTTGGCACCTTCTTTTGAAAATTACTTGCTTGTGGCTGACATATATAATCTGACTGTCAGCCATAATTCACCTAGACATCGATCCTGCGTCATGTGATGATAGAGAGCAATTATGGTAATATTGCAACTTCATAGGAATTCCTTAAATCATAAATATATCTTGGTTCTTATATTTGAAATATTGTTACATTCAACGTTTGAAAACAAAGTTTATATCTGTATTTTTAATAAAATATAAAACATTAATGTTTATCAACTCATCTCTGTTAGTCAGTTTAGCTCATTTATTATGCACCCCATACCCATCTTATGGGCGGTAGTGGAAAGGGTTACAGAGGCACATAATGGGCTGAGGGACTGACGTGCTTATCTCTGAAGCTAGACACAGATATAATGAAATAATCAATGATGGAGTCAGAGTCTGTCTCCTGTGGATTCCTTCCCATATTGGTCTCCGAATGCATGATAGAACTGATGAGTTGGCCAAGACTTTTGCTCGTAAAGAGGAAATTGATTACCAACTTGGACTGCCTTTGAGCAGCCTGAGGACAGCAATATCCCAGGAACATCAACTAAATTTCGGAGAATTGAGGCAAAGTAAAATTCACACCAGTTACTCCCTCTATCATCATTCTATTATGCAGGAAGTACCGCACGTCTATGTGTCATCCAATAATGTTAGCAGACTTCTAGATGTTACCACTGCTAGGCTTAGGCTCGGCTACACGTACCTCTGGGAGTTTGTAACATCTGCTGATGTAGATTTGACTAAATGTAAACTCTGTCAGTAGAACTATTCGCATACTTTGCGTCATTATATAATGGAATGTGAAAAAAATCGCGGAATTTAGAGATAACACCATCAATAGTGTCCAAGAAATGTGTAAGTACTTCATTCATAATGATGTGGTGCCCGAAATCTTAGCGAAGTATCCAAAATTTGCTTACTGTAAGTAATGCATGCGCATGACTGTAAAGCTGCCGCCCAGTTGGGTGAGTGTGGAGCACATGACTGTAAAGCTGCCGCCCAGTTGGGTGGGTGTGGAGCACATGACTGTAAAGCTGCCGCCCAGTTGGATGAGTGTGGAGCACATGACTGTAAAGCTGCCGCCCAGTTGGGTGTGTGTGGAGCACATGACTGTAAAGCTGCCGCCCAGTTGGGTGAGTGTGGAGCACATGCACTGTAAAGCTGCCGCCCAGTTGGGTGGGTGTGGAGCAAGACTAGTAACTGTGCGACTCCTCATAGATGTAATGTGCCTTGTATAGTGACTGTTGTGAGCCTCTTGTTGATCACTTGTGACACAAAAGATTACTGATGTGTGTATGTGTGTGGGTGATTAAATATGTATGTGTATGTATATATGTATACGTATGTATATGTACATGTATGCATATGTATGTGTACATCTATATATAACATTAATAATTTTGTGACTAGCGTCAAAAGATTATTTGCTTAGCTAAACGAACTAGAGGGTTCAGTTCCTGAACCGATTATATGTGCCTCTGTAATCCTTTACACCACCGCCCACGGGATGGGTATGGGGTGCATAATAAAGAAGGAAAATGAATGGACCGAACCCCACAATTCATTTAGCTAAGCAAGTTACAATCTTGATGAGCTAGTTACAAAATTCACTATAAGTCGTCACATCATAAATGGGTTCGAGATCGACCACAAGTAGTGCATTACAAAATTTCTGGTAGTGGCTCAGCTTCACTAACCTGCCAGATGTGGCAGAATATTCAGATTGTAAACTCTGTGATAAACCTCTAATGCATTCACTAGAACACTATATTGTTGAATGTGAAACCGTAAAAGATTTTAGACCTCCTGGCCTATTGTACCACCAACTGTGTAACTATTCATTGACTCAGGTGTTCTGGACGACATTCTAACAATTTATCCAAAATTTGCTTGTCCATTTTAAAGAATGAAGAACAATTTTATTTAAATTACTTTCAAGCTGCATCACTTATGAACCCATCCCTGCCCCTGTGTGGCAGTGCACAATAGAAAGTTGTTTTCACATATTCATACATTAAAACATTGATTGTAACCATGATATATATATATGTGCCAGTTTAGACCTATTGTCTTGTGTATGACGCTCTGCCCTGCGTGACAGTGAATACCAGCATTATCCTCACTTTAATAGGACTTAATTGAAATCCTCAGATTAGGTAAAATTGTAATTAATTTTGTCAATAAAGATGTTAATAATAATAATTACATAATTTATCAGTATTGTGCAGCCTGTGATCCCGCCTGGCTGGATACTGATACCTATAGGTAGTTTTCATGTGTCCGGACACCGGCGATAGGGTGGTATTATTTATTTAACTTAAGAGATATATATTTTTAAGTGTTGTCACATTAACGGCTACATCTTCCTTTCTTCTGACATATAGATTTTTAAGGTTAATTAAAATATATGGAAACTAATTATACAATTTATTGGCTGGTGTGCAGGGCTTCACACTCTCAGAGCTAGCCATCAAGTAACTATCAAAACGCATATATCTTCGTTTTCACTTCAGCTATATTTATGACAAAGGATTTAAATGTAGCCTATATTTCTACCTTTCTGATGACATAATACTTTCGTTAATTACAATATCTAGATCAAACTAACATTGATTTTCAAAAGGTTGTATATTTTCCATCAATGGAGAGCATCAGCCAAGAAGCCTTCTTTAAAATATGAATATCTTTCCTCACCCAATAAGATCTAATCTGAATAAAACGCAAAAAACGACTTGATTGTAACCTATCCACCACTGCCCATTGGATGGGGGAAGAGGGGTTATGTGTAGGATAAACATATCAATTGTGACACTAGCCCTCCATATATGTCAGTTGTTTAAATTATAAACTGTACTTATGGTCGGTCTCGAGCCCATTGTTGATGTGACGATGTGCATTGACTTTTGTAACTAGCTCATCAAGATTATAACTTGCTTGGCTATATGAATTGTGGGGCTCAGTCCCTGAGCCCATTATGTGCCTCTGTAACACTCCACTATCGCCCATAGGATGGGTATGGGGTGCATAATAAATGAAAATAAACTAAACTCTGCCTTTTTGATAACATATACAATTATAAGCTTTATTTGTGAATCTCAATTAATTAAACAATATATCACAGAGCCTGTAGGGTTCGGTGAGATGAGCGAAGAGACATGGGAGATTTTACATAAGTACAGTACATGGTAGTTTAAGTAGCGACGCATGTCAACGAATAACGAGTATATAATAACAAACTATTGTCCTATGAAGTCGATTTAACTTCAAAAACTAATTTTTAATAAATGTTAAATGTTTCTGGCTAGTTATGTTAGATGTTATTAAAAATACGCATTCTACTTGTTAACTATTATATTTAATTTGTAATAATTT
>WNGS01091082.1:0-10055 GCA_020271785.1 Procambarus virginalis
CTGGCCAATACTGTCACTATGGCGGTGTGTCCACTCACAGGATGAGGGCGCTGCCAATACTGTCACTGGCGGTGTGTCCACTCACAGGATGAGTGACGCTTGCCCAATACTGTCACTATGGCGTGTGTCCACTCACAGGATGAGTGACGCTGCCCAATACTGTCACTATGGCGGTGTGTCCACTCACAGGATGAGTGGCGCTGCCCAATACTGTCACTATGGCGTGTGTCTAGGCAAATTTAGGCCTAGAACGAGTTAAGGCTCATTGCTACGTCCCTTGTAGGTCTCCAATAGTCCAAAACGCGAACTATTTAGGGGTTAAGAGTCTATATTTCGTACCAGCGCCCATAGCACGTGGCTTGCAATGAAACTTGATTCTATTGACCTTTAATATAATGAGGACTTGGAGTAGTTCAAGTGCAAACTACATACCTTCTACTACCAGCTACCCTCCCTCCCACCTGCCTGACCCCTCCCACTCTAAAAACCCCGTTCCATTACCTTTCTAGTTCTTCTCGCTTTCACCTGGAGAGAGAGAGAGAGAGAGAGAGAGAGAGAGATGCCAAAGTCACCAGTTCCATAGCCCTAATTCATCCATATAATATATTTTGACCATTCTGACCATTGGTGTACTATCCACACGACTATCCACCGTGACAAGCGACTCCTACCCTCGGCTGTTAAGACCTACACAATTAAAAATCTCTCCTTAAGACGATCAAACAAGAGACGGAGTGAAAGCGCACGCGATCAGCTGAGGGGGAAAAAAAACAAAACAATCCCCGGTTTCGGACGAGGTGAAAAAACAAACTCGATAATACGAATGTCACGCGTGGTCCCCCCCCCACCCCCCCTCTCTAGCGTGACAGTGTTCACGGCGGCCGCGTGACACTGTCATATGGTGACCGCCGTGACGGACGAGAGCCAGATGGTGCTGGGTTAACTTAGTGAGTTACTTAAGTGGGTAACTTAACCCGCTACGAGCAGCGAGCGACCTCTTAAGTTGGGCTGAGGGAGATCTTAAACTTGACCATGAACTTGGTGAGATCGTTGTTTCTCTACAGCCTGGTTAGTCATCTTCCTCTCATCACATTGCCATCATTCATCATACGTCCAGCGTCTTCATCATACGGCCAGCGTATTCATCATACGTCCAGCGTATTCATCATACGTCCAGCGTATTCATCATACGTCCAGCGTATTCATCATACGGCCAGCGTATTCATCATACGGCCAGCGTATTCATCATACGTCCAGGGTATTCATCATACGTCCAGCGTATTCATCATACGTCCAGCGTATTCATCATACGTCCAGCGTATTCATCATACGTCCAGTGTATTCATCATACGTCCAGCGTATTCATCACACGTCCAGCGTATTCATCACACGTCCAGCGTATTCATCACACGTCCAGCGTATTCATCACACGTCCAGCGTATTCATCACACGTCCAGCGTATTCATCACACTTCCAGCGTATTCATCATACGTCCAGCGTCTTCATCATACTTCCAGCGTCTTCATCATACTTCCAGCGTCTTCATCATACGTCCAGCGTCTTCATCATACGTCCAGCGTCTTCATACGTCCAGCGTCTTCATCATACGTCCAGCGTCTTCATCATACGTCCAGCGTATTCATCATACGTCCAGCGTATTCATCATACTTCCAGCGTCTTCATCATACGTCCAGCGTCTTCATCATACGTCCAGCGTATTCATCACACTTCCAGCGTATTCATCATACTTCCAGCGTCTTCATCATACTTCCAGCGTCTTCATCATACGTCCAGCGTCTTCATCATACGTCCAGCGTATTCATCACACGTCCAGCATATTCATCATACTTCCAGCGTCTTCATCATACTTCCAGCGTATTCATCACACGTCCAGCATATTCATCATACTTCCAGCATATTCATCATACGTCCAGCGTATTCATCATACGTCCAGCGTATTCATCATACGTCCAGCGTATTCATCACACGTCCAGCGTATTCATCATACGTCCAGCGTATTCATCATAAGTCCAGCGTATTCATCATACGTCCAACATATTCATCACACTTCCAGCGTATTCATCATACGTCCAGCGTATTCATCATACGTCCAGCGTATTCATCATACGTCCAGCGTATTCATCACACTTCCAGCGTATTCATCATACGTCCAGCGTATTCATCATACGTCCAGCGTATTCATCACACGTCCAGCGTATTCATCACACGTCCAGCGTATTCATCACACGTCCAGCGTATTCATCATAAGTCCAGCGTATTCATCATACGTCCAACATATTCATCACACTTCCAGCGTATTCATCATACGTCCAGCGTATTCATCACACGTCCAGCGTATTCATCATACGTCCAGCGTATTCATCATACTTCCAGCGTATTCATCATACTTCTAGCATATTCATGTATACCCAGTTGGCTTGGTTCTCAACACTCAGGGGTCCCGGGTTTGATTCCCGGCCGGAATACAAAAGGTTGGGCACGTTTCCTTTCACCTAATGCCTCTATTCACCCAGCAGTACACGGGTAACCCTGCAGTCAACTGTAGCAGTGCTGTACCCTGGGGGGGGGGATACATGCCTGAAGTGTGTACTCACCTAGTTGTGCTTGCGGGGGTTGAGCTTTGGCTCTTTGGTCCCGCCTCTCAACCGTCAATCAACTGGTGTACAGTTTCCTGAGCCTACTGGGCTCTATCATATCTACACTTGAAACTGTGTATGGAGTCAGCCTCCACCACATCACTCCCTAAAGCATTCCACCTGTTAACTACTTTGACACTGAAAAAGTGCTTTCTAACGTTCCTGTGGCTCATGTGGGTACTCAATTTCCACCTGTGTCCCCTTGTTCGTGTACCACACGTGTTAAACAGTTTATCCTTATCTACCCTGTCAATTTCTGAGAATTTTGCAGGTTGTGATCATGTCTCCCCTTACTCTTCTGTCTTCCAGTGTCGTAAGGTGCATTTCCCGCAGCCTTTCCTCGTAACTCATGCCTCTTAGTTCTGGGACTAGTCTAGTGGCATACCTCTGAACTTTTCCAAGTTCGTCTTGTGCTTGACGAGGTACGGGCTCGCGTGTGTATATACCGACGACTTACACATCCATGTACAAGTACACCAGTCAATAACACAATATACACGACACCTGGGAAGCTGTGTATTAAGTGTACACGGGTGTATGTGAGTTAACTCCAGAGAAAACACAGAGAAAGTAAGCCGACTGAAGGAAAGTGTTCAGGTTCAATACCCAAACCCTGTGTGGATTCACCTAGTTGTGCTTGCAGGGGTTGAGCTCTGGCTCCTTAGGCCCGCCTCTCAACTGTTACTAACTACTTACTATTTCTCCCCCCCCCCACACACCCCAGGAAGCAGCCCGTAGCAGCTGTCTAACTCCCAGGTACCTATTTACTGCTAGGTGAACACGGACATCAGGGTGAAAGAAACTCTGTCCATTTGTTTCCGCCTTCACCGTGGATCGAACCCGGAATCTTAAGACTACGAATCCCTAGCGCTGTCCACTCAGCTGTCAGGCCCCACTCAGCTACTGGGAACAAAAAGTTGCAAGTAGCACGGGCTATAGCGATCCCGTAGTGGAGTTACGTGGCACAGGAGCGGGGCTGTGACTGGCTGGCCGGTGTGGTGCGGACACAGGACTGAGGCGGGTTCGAGATCCACTTTTTCGCGACGGATATCAGAGATCGCTTAAATTATCACCTGATACAAGGATGTAATAAATTACTTTAAATCAACTTAAGAAGGTATTAACGTCTTCTGTAATGAAAATACTAAATTACTTTGAAAAGTAATTTTTGAGAGAGTAATTTGCCAAAATTTTATGCTTATTCAACAGCCCGTTTTCTCTCTCTCCAATACTACGTCTCATTTTGAACGTTCAGGTCCCCCGACCCCCCGCCCCCCCAACGTACAAATCCCAAAGTACTGTACTACTTTGGGACGATCAACTAACCAAATCCCAAAGGTTAGATTAGTTGGGTTGTTGCGTTTCTAATGAGGTTAGCACGCTGTATATTGTACGTTGTGGCGGAGGAAGAGAACGGCGGGTACAGCCACGCTGGGAACACACACCACATAAGGGTTTCTAAATTAAGGGTTTCTAAATTAGGATTTCTAAATTAAGGATTTCTACATTAAGGATTTCTACATTAAGGATTTCTAAATTAAGGATTTCTAAATTAAGGATTTCTAAATTGAGGATTTCTAAATTAAGGATTTCTAAATTGAGGATTTCTAAATTGAGGATTTCTAAATTAAGGATTTCTAAATTGAGGATTTCTAAATTAGGATTTCTAAATTGAGGATTTCTAAATTAAGTATTTCTAAATTAAGGATTTCTAAATTGAGGATTTCTAAATTGAGGATTTCTAATTAAGGATTTCTAAATTGAGGATTTCTAAATGAGGATTTCTAAATTGAGGATTTCTAAATTGAGGATTTCTAAATTAAGGATTTCTAAATTGAGGATTTCTAAATTGAGGATTTCTAAATTGAGGATTTCTAAATTGAGGATTTCTAAATTAAGGATTTCTAAATTGAGGATTTCTAAATTGAGGATTTCTAAATTGAGGATTTCTAAATTGAGGATTTCTAAATTGAGGATTTCTAAATTGAAGATTTCTAAATTGAGGATGTCTAAATTAAGGATTTCTATATTAAGAATTTAAAAATTTAAGGATTTCTAAATTAAGGATTTCTAAATTGAGATATTACCACTAAACTCCTTATAAAAGTCTAGTAACATTTTTGAAACTCATTTTCTATTGGTACTAATGAATTTATCCATTAATTAATTAATTGATTAATTAGCCCAGCAGGAACAAATTGTTACAATGTATTTCTGTACAGAAGCGAACATGAACAGACGTTCTCTGTACAGTACAAGTGTAGGCCAGGTTCTCAGTGTACCGCTGCAGACCCGGGCTCAATACCCCGAGGTCCCTGTAGCTCAGTTATTGCCGTCCCTCTTCCAGCTGGCCAGGACACCAGCCGGCAAGGACACAACACAAGAACCCTGTTGTCCTTCACTGTAAAGTTCAACATATCCGGCTCGAGTGTGTTGGTGGTAGATGTTGTGAGCTGTCATATCACCCAGCCGGTCCAGAGGGGAACCATCCAGCCGGCCCAGAGGGGAGCCACCCAGCCGGTCCAGAGGGGAACCACCCAGCCGGTCCAGAGGGGAGCCACCCAGCCGGCCCAGAGGGGAGCCACCCAGCCGGCCCAGAGGGGAACCATCCAGCCGGCCCAGAGGGGAACCATCCAGCCGGTCCAGAGGGGAGCCACCCAGCCGGTCCAGAGGGGAACCACCCAGCCGGTCCAGAGGGGAGCCACCCAGCCGGCCCAGAGGGGAACCATCCAGCCGGCCAGAGGGGAACCATCCAGCCGGCCCAGAGGGGAACCACCCAGCCGGCCCAGAGTGGAGCCACCCAGCTGGCCCAGAGGGGAACCACCCAGCCGGCCCAAAGGGGAACCACCCAGCCGGCCCAGAGGGGAGCCACCCAGCCAGTCCAGAGGGGAACCATCCAGCCGGCCCAGAGGGGAACCACCCAGCCGGCCCAGAGGGGAACCACCCAGCTGGCCCAGAGGGAAACCACCCAGCCGGCCCAGAGGGGAACCACCCAGCCGGCCCAGAGGGGAACCACCCAGCCGGTCCAGAGGGGAACCACCCAGCCGGCCCAGAGGGGAACCACCCAGCCGGCCAAGAGGGGAACCACCCAGCCGGCCAAGAGGGAAACCACCCAGCCGGCCCAGAGGGGAACCCACAAGACAGTAGTGGACGCTGCTGTTAACCTCCAAGCCACTAGTGGGACGAAAGCCCCAAGCCATCACGACTATACAGCACTGGGAAGGGGTCAGGATAAGGAATAGGGATTGGACGGTGGGAAAGGAATGGTGCCCAACCACTTGTGGACGATCAGGGGGGTTCTATCCACCTACAGAACAGTAACTATTTCCTTATTAAAAAAAGCCTAAAAAAAGCCTATTTGCAGCAATACTCGCACCAGACAAGGTCTTTAAGCCCTGAAATCCCGCAAAAAACAAAAGAAACTCGACCAGTCAGTCGTTCAGGGTCATTTACAGGAAGGAAAAACATGTCAAGCAACTCCCTATCCTGATTAGAAAAAAAAGTTATTCATAAGACAAAAAAACGTTCTCCTTTTCTTATCTATCGAAGAACAATGTGAACAGGAAGGTGACGAAATGATTGTCATCTCGGAGAAGAGAACTGTTGCCTCACGAGCCACACAATTGTGGCAATTACCTTTTTAATTGTCTAAGATGACCGGAGATGCAATGGTGGTCTGCAACAGTGCAACACACAGCAATAACTGGGTTGACAGAGGACTGTAACATGATATCACATCACTGTAACCTGATATCATATCACTGTAACCGGGGACACTTCATCGCATACGTCTCGTAACTGGGTATGTTATTTTCACCACTTCCTATTAGGCAAATTCAATAACGAAACCAAGAAACTACTTTCATTTGAACGAAGTCAAAACGCTAAGGTTATCTTAGGTTTGACGCGGCCAGACCGTACTTGATCGTATATAAGGATTGCTGAGGCTGTTTGAGCGGTTACAGACCCGCTCTTGGGTTAGAGGAAGTTTACTACGGATCGCCATAGACCGTGCTACTTGCCACATTTTGTTCTTGTTGCTGAATGTTTAAAATGCATAATAAGATGGATGTGTACGGGTTATTCAGCCCCGTGCCCCACTTGTGGTAAGGCTTTAGACTACCTCAATCAATCACATCGTGCGGAGAGACTGCATAATTGTCTATTTTAAGTCCCCTTTAACAGGTTTAAGTCAACTTTAACAGGTTTTAAGTCAACTTTTAACAAGTTTTAAGTCAACTTTTAACAAGTTTTAAGTCAACTTTTAACAGGTTTTAAGTCAACTTTTAACAAGTTTTAAGTCAACTTTTAACAGGTTTTAAGTCAACTTTTAACAGGTTTTAAGTCAACTTTTAACAAGTTTTAAGTCAACTTTTAACAAGTTTTAAGTCAACTTTTAACAAGTTTTAAGTCAACTTTTAACAAGTTTTAAGTCAACTTTTAACAGGTTTTAGAAACTTGGTTTTGAGGGCGAGAGAAGGAACGGACGTTAGTATGGAATCCGTTCTTAACAATATCATTATCTTTGTATAAGTGACTTGGGCTTACCATTGTCTGGGGTCCACGCAGCTCTTGCAATATATTGCAATCTTTGGTAGTTGTTACAAGGTGATTACTGGACTGTCAAGTGGATGTAATTATCGAAACAAGTATGGGGGTTAATGACACCCCCCCCGCCTAGGGGCGGTAAAAGAAACCCCGTGTGGTTGTCGAGGGGGTACAGGCACCCAGTGTGTGTGTCAGAGGGGGTTATACACCAGCTGTGTGTGTAGAGGGGGTACAGCACCCTAGTGTGTGTGTAGAGGGGGAACAGCACAACAAGTGTGTGTGTTAGAGGGGGTACAGCCCACGTGTGTGTTTGTAGGGGGGTACAGCAACCCAGTGCGGTGTGTAAGAGGGTGATACAGCACCACAGGGTGTGTTAGAGGGGGTACCGCCACTAGTGGTGTGTAGAGGGGGTCCAGCACCCCAGTGTGTGTGTAGAGGGCGGATACAGCACCACAGTGTGTGTGTAGAGGGGGTACAGCACCCCAGTGCGTGTGTTGATTTTTTGTAGAGGGGTCAGACCTAGTGTGTGTGTAGGGGAGAGTACAGCACCCCACAGTGTGTGTGCAAGGGGGGGGTAGGGTTTACGCACCACAGTGTTTGGTGTAGAGGGCGGTACGCACACAGTGTGTGGTAGGGGGGTACAGCACCAACAGTTTAGTGTGTAGAGGGAGGGTACAGCACACAGTGTGTGTGTAGAGGGGGTTACAGCACCACAGTGTGTGTGTAGGGGGGTAGAGCACCACAGTTGGTGGTGTAGAGGGGGTACAGCACCACCGTGTGTGTTTGTAGGGGGGTAAGCACAAAGTGTGTGTGTCGATGGGGTTACAGCCCACAGTGTGGTGTAGAGGGGGTAAAGCACCAAAGTTGTGTGTGTCGAGGGGGTACAGCACCACAGTGTGTGTGTAGAGGGGTACAGCAACACAGTGTTGTGTGTAGGTGGGTAATGAAGCCACACAGTGCTTGTGTTGTAGAGGGGTGTGACAGCACAGGCACTTGTGGTGTAGAGGGGAGTACAGCACCCATGTGTGTGTAGAGGGAGATTGGGTACAGCACACAAGGTGTGTTGTAGCGGGGGTAAGCACAACAGGGTGTGTAGAGGGGGTACAGCACCCCGTGTGGGGTGAGGGGTATGGGGTTACAGACCCCAGTCGGTGTGTAGAGGGGGTACCAGCAGTAGTCATTGCAAAGTGTATGTAATGTATTAACAGGTTGCAGCTTGCAAGAGCTTTGTCGCAGTGGTCTGGGGGGTTCCTGGACAATCTTGAGGTTATCTTATGATGATTTCGGGGCTTAGCGTCCCCCCCGGCCCAGTTCTCGACCAGGCATCTGGTTGTTAAAATCCCCCAGGAAGCAGCCCTGTAGACAGTTGTCTAACTCCCAGGTACCTATTTACTGCTAGTGTTGAACATGGCATCAGGGTGAAGAAACTCTGTCCATTTGTTTCCGCCTTCACCGTGGATCGAACCCGGAATCCTTAAGCACTACGAATACCTAGCCTTGTCCACTCAGCCGTCAGCCTTGGTGTATATTGATGGGTATCTTAGTTAACTTGACATACACTTTGACCTGTTAAGACAAAGTATGTTTGTAATGGCAGTTCCGTGGTTGACTGGATAGTTAATGGTCCCGGTGCGTAATTGGCCTCAATCTTCAAGATATAATTGGCCTGTAATTATTGGCGGGGGACCTTAAGACCTTTCCTGGTTGTTACTGATTGTTCTCTAAATATACTATCTATCTTGTATATATCTATCTCTAATCTCTGTATACTCTCTATTCTAATCTATAGCTCTCATATATATATCTATATCTCCTATATATATCTATCTGTAATATGTATCTATCTATATCTATATGTATCATAGAGATCTCTCTATGTATATATATACTCTACTCGTCTCTTCTCTATCATCTAATCTCTCTCTATACTCTCTATCTATCTATATGTACTCTCTATCTCTCTTATGTCCACTCAAATCTATTGTCTATGTATCTATACTTCTACTCTTCATTGTCTCTGTCTCTGTATCTGTTCTCTCTGTTTCTCTATCTTCTCTCTGTCTCTCTCGTCATAATATAATCTCTGTATCTGTATCTATCTATCGTCTCTTTATCTGTCATCAGTTACTGTCTTTATGTCTATCTCTGTATCTCTCTCTATATAGGTTCTCTCTATATCTATTCTGATATCTCTATATCTACTTCTATCTCTCTGTCTCTTTCTCTGTCTCTCTTGTCTCTCATTCCTTCTCTCTCTCTCTCTATCTTCTCCTCTCTATATATCTCTTGGTCTCGTCTCTGCTCTGTTCTTCTCTCTCTCTGTCTCTCTCTTCTGTATCCTCTCTGTACTCTCTCTATCTCTCTTGTATCTCTCTGTCTCTCTCTCTCTCTCTCTCGCTCCTCTTCTATCTCTATCCTCTCTCTCTATCTCTGTGTGCTCTTCTCTCTCTGGTGTCTCATCTACTCTCTATCTTCTCTTTCACTCCTCTCTGCTCTTTGCTCTTTCTCTGTCTCTTCTTTCTCTCTATTCTTTGTTTTTCTCTCTCCTATTGTGTCTTGGGAAGAGAATCAAGAGCATTCAGATTAAAATATATATATATGTGTGTATTCCACAGTCACCTGTGGACTATATATTAAAGTTACAAAATCTATCGATATACTGGATCGCCATAGTTGCCTGTACGCTATCTGCGCCCCCCAACGTGAAAAGTGCGGGCCTAGGTGGTTTATGGAGATTAAGACCAACGTCGTAATATAGAACTGAGGTAGGGTTATACTATATATAGTACATATATATATATAGTATATATATATTATATATATATGATTATACTAATATTATATTAATAT
>WNGS01091086.1:0-13449 GCA_020271785.1 Procambarus virginalis
GGAGTGTGTGTATGATTCCCCTCCTGTTTCTTCTGTCAGCGGTTCCCGCAGTGGGGGGTGGTTGATCCTCCGGATGCTGGTGAGGGGGTGCTGGGGCAGGCCGCGACCTAGTATTGTTCCTAAAGAAGGATGTTCGGCGAGGGGGGCCACTGCCGGTGTCCCGTCTGGAGGTTGCTGCAGAGCCCTGTGCGGCTGCCGAAGTTACGAGTGCGAGGCCAGTTGCCCGCGCCTGCAAGGGGACGCCCGTCCCGTTCATCTTGGCAAACGGCATGGCGTATGATGCGAAAACCACCCTGTGGAGATTCTCTATCATTACCGCGTGAAGCCTATTCCGTGGTGCCCCACGACTGTCTGGGTTCCGGACGCTCAGGCTTTGTTGAAAGTGTGCCGCTTTCGATGCCCGATCCTCGGACGTCCCATAGTCCCCCTATTCCGGAAGAAGTCCTGGTGTTGTGGGAGGCGTATTGTATTCTTTTTCCCGGCAACGGAGTGGCCGGAAAAGTATGCGCAGTCCTGAGAGTCCGTGTGCTTGCTGTGTGTATCGGGTGTGTATTGGGCTTTGGGCGTATTGTACTCTTTTCCCGGCTGCAGTGTGGCCGGAAAAGTATGCGCAGTCCTGATAGTCTGTGTGCTTGCGGTGTATATCGGGTGTGTCTTGGATTTTAGTCTGTTATGTGATGTATGTTATGTGATGTATATTGTGTGCCCTTCCGGCCGATGTTTTCTAAATGTCCCTGTTCTTTTGGCTATGCTTTTTCATGATCTATGTTTCCTTAATTTGTTGTATTATGTGCCCTTCTGGCTATGATGTTCGATCTCTGTTCTTAAATTATTATGTTTATTTTTTCTTGTTCTTCTCTGCTTATTTTGTATATTGAGGTGTATTTTGGGTCTCGGTCCTTCAGGCCGGTGTTAGGTTTTGTTTGTTGTGTACCGATGGTTTTGTACTGTTTGATATGCGCCTGTGTTTTTTTTTGCTCTTTTGCATTTGTTTATCCATGTACTGCATTTGTTTATACTTTGTGCTGCATGTGTTACCCTTTGTCCTGTATTTTCGATACATTTTTGAGTTTTGTACTTTGTTATGCTGTGCTGTCGGCCCTTGGCTGATGGGTTTTTTCTTTTGTTCTCTGTGGTTTGTAATGTCTCTTTGTTTTTTATTGTATTTAATTTGCATGTTTGCATGTAAAAATAAAAATAAAAAAAAAAAAACTCTGGCCCCAGACATCACTCGGTACCCCTACTCAAATCTCTCAATATGTTAGATATTAAGTCACTGCACATTCTCTCATGTGTATTATACATATATAAAACGCTGAACTGTAATGCAAATCCTGACCTCAAAAGCTTCATTGAAGGTTGTAACAGAACCCATGAGCACCACACCAGAAATAAATACAGTTTTGATATTCCAAGAGTACAACTTAATCAAACTAGAAATGCTCTGCAAATCAAGGGACCCAGAATGTGGAATGACCTCCCCAACCATGTTAAAGAATGTACCTCTCTCAACCAGTTTAAGATTAAAACTAAACACTACCTAATAAATTCCCTGTAACCTACCTTACCCCTATATTGTCAACCCATGTCTGTTATCTTTTTTTTTAATCAACGCTGTTTGTCGACCTATTGTATTTGTGCTGCTTTTTCAATCATGTTCCCCCCTTTTTTATCTGTATTTGTATTTGTTCTCAACACATTTTATTCTTTATACTCAATTAGTATTAAGTCAGACATCCATTACGGGCTCACCATAGCCCGTGCTACTTGGAACTTCTTGTTCCAGGTAGCGAATCTTTAACAACAACAGTATTAAGTTTTAGATATTAATGTTTTTCCTGCCCGAAACGCATTGCGTAATAGTGGCTTTAGGCATTGTATGTACTAACTCTATCTATAAATCGATCAATATATGTAAAATCACTTGTATGTATGTACCTTACCTGAATAAACATTTATTTATTTATTTATTTTATAATACTCTTTCTGGGGAAAGCCCCTTGTGTCTTCCTGGAGCTGACATCTCTGATGTGTGTAATGTCTGAAAGTTGTCATCAGTCACGGAGGTCTCTGGCCTACCAGAGATCCAGAGAAAGAACCTGGTCACCTCACAGAGGTGCAGGGGAATAGTGGCATTTACCGTCTTTTATGTGCCACCACCAGGGAAGGCACCCATAAAGTAAGCAAGACGAAACAGACCACAGCTGGCTACCTTACTATACTTACAAACTTGAAAACTGTCATAAAACTCCCTCAGAGCAGTTAACCAAAAATTTTTTGATCCAGCTCACAGTCGTTTAACCTCCTCCCTCCCTCCCTCCCGCCTTCCCTCGTTTGGGGGACGGGCTTTGCAGTCCTTAATTGGCACCTAGGCTGTGAGCCTGTCAGTTCTCTGATGTGTCGGGCTGTTGCAGATGCTCTGGCCCAAGTGTTTTTTTCTTGGGTTTCTTTTGCCTTGTGGAAATTTCCACTTTCTATGTACATGGGCCATTAGTTTTATGCCCTTGGAGCTGTATGTGTTCAGGGTTCTCTTCTCTGTGCACTCCCTATAGTGCTTCCCTTGTGCTGCTAGGGTTCCCTTCCCAGGAGTGTTCGGGAACATTCCATAGGAGATCTGCCTCACTTATGGTAGTTTTTGTGGGCAGCCCCGTCAGCTCCCTGCAGTTATCCAAACTGACATGTGCAATTTGGGGTCAAGTTTGGGGTCATCAGTCACAGGAGTTCTTTATGCCTACCAGGGACCACGAGCCAGAACCTGATCCATTCAGAGAGGTGCATTGAGCAATGGCCTATGAGCACTCTACATTTAAAATATGAAATACTTGAAAGAAAGAAAATGGGAAAAAATTGCCTAAGCATCAATATTTGGTTTAAATGACATAAGGGAAAGTTGTATGATGAACGTCAAATTCTTGTTAAATTTGATGATTTTAAGTTCAAAACAAAATACAAGATAACTTGCTAAAAGATATCAAGCTGAGCTTCGAGCGGAGCTTCGTGTTATTTAGATCATTAAAAACCACATGAAAATGACGTTTCCAATACAAATGATAAAAATAACTGTGTTTTCAAAAGAATTTTCTATAGAGTTCATAATTTTAGGTGTATATTACCTAAAGGAGATGTACACGTAATTACATGTACTAGGCACTAGCATGTCATTACCCCTGGAAAATCTTAAATATTTTTCATGCCCTCTGCGTATGCACAATATATTTTATCCATACTGTACTGGCTGTGCCAATCATTTATCTCTGGCATTGTTTAATTATAGCATTACGCTATTTTACCATGAAAATCTTCATTATTCTTCCTATGCCCTCTGCGTATGCAGAATATATTTTATCATACTGTACTGGCTGTGCCACTCATTATCTCTGGTATTGTTTTAATTATAGCACTACGCTGTTTGCGAGTACTGCAACATTGCTTCGGCTAGCCGACTCTAGGCACGATTAACGTCCTATGACTTATTCCCTTAGTTGCATCTTTGCAGTACTGGCATGCTACTCAGTCATGTTACGATTTCTTTTATTGTGGTACAGCAGTCGCTCTGTAAATATTAATTAATAAATTAAGGTCCCCCCGCTCCTGTGTGTTTTTCTTTCCGCCCAGAAATGGCCCCTGCATAATTTAAATTAAGCGGGGGAATTCTGGGAGCGAGAATAAACATATACGCAGCGCTCAGGAGAGCTGCGCGCGCCGTGGGGGGGGCGCACATTTAAGCAAACGCACGAGCAGTTTCTCCCTCTTTCCACTAGGCTCCGCTACGCTTCACACGAAACACCCGCCCTCCTCCCTTGACTGCAGAACTTCTTATGCTCTCCGAGCCCCACATGTTTCGCCTACGCTTCTCTTTAATTTAGTAATTTGGGGGGTGCTGCGCCGGATCCCCAAGTCTAGGGCTGCCCGCAGCTACTTACCATATGTCAAGTGCTCACTACTGGTGCAAGTTGGGGGTTGCAGACTTTACATGTACTAGGCACTAGCATGTCATTACCCCTGGAAAATCTTAAATATTTTTCATGCCCTCTGCGTATGCACAATATATTTTATCCATACTGTACTGGCTGTGCCAATCATTTATCTCTGGCATTGTTTAATTATAGCATTACGCTATTTTACCATGAAAATCTTCATTATTCTTCCTATGCCCTCTGCGTATGCAGAATATATTTTATCATACTGTACTGGCTGTGCCACTCATTATCTCTGGTATTGTTTTAATTATAGCACTACGCTGTTTGCGAGTACTGCAACATTGCTTCGGCTAGCCGACTCTAGGCACGATTAACGTCCTATGACTTATTCCCTTAGTTGCATCTTTGCAGTACTGGCATGCTACTCAGTCATGTTACGATTTCTTTTATTGTGGTACAGCAGTCGCTCTGTAAATATTAATTAATAAATTAAGGTCCCCCCGCTCCTGTGTGTTTTTCTCTCCACCCAGAAAACAGCTTTAATCCGGCTGAAAAGTCGATATGTGCAATAAAAACTGGATTTCTCTCCTTATCAATATCATACTCATTGTATTTACGAAGTACAAATAGTTAAATAACCAAGCGGAGCTTAATGTTATTTAGATCATATAAGAAGCATATGAAAATGACGTTTCCAGTACAAATGATAAAAATAACTGTGAAATCTATAGAACTTCCTATGGAGTTCATGAATTTATGTTTATATTATAACGTCAAAATATTACCAAATTGTATGGTTTTTTATTACAATACAGAAAGAAATAAAACGGGAAAATATTGCCTAAATCTTCAATATTTGGTTTAAATTACACAAGGGAAAGATGATGATAAACATGAGAATATTGCTAAGTTCGATGAATATTGCTAAATTCGATGATTATTTTAAATAAAATACAAGATAATTTGCTATATAAATCTATAGAAACTGTGAGAAATCTATAGAATTTAATTCGAAATTCGAAATATATATATACAACATAATTCGATAGAATTATAGAATTTAATATAAATCTATAGAATTTAATTCGAAATTCGAAATATATATATACAATATAATTCAAAATTCAGAGATTTGTTAGTCACCTTACCTTGAGGTTACCTTGAGGTGCTTCCGGGGCTTAGCGTCCCCGCGGCCCGGTCATCGACCAGGCCTCCTGGTTGCTGGACTGATCAACCAGGCTGTTGGACGCGGCTGCTCGCAGCCTGACATATGAGTCACAGCCTGGTTGATCAGGTATCCTTTGGAGGTGCTTATCCAGTTCTCTCTTGAACACTGTGAGGGGTTTGCCAGTTATGCCCCTTATGTGTAGTGGAAGCGTGTTGAACAGTCTCGGGCCTCTGATGTTGATAGAGTTCTCTCTCAGAGTACCTGTTGCACCTCTGCTTTTCAACGGGGATATTCTGCACATCCTGCCATGTCATCTGGTCTCATGTGATGTTATTTCTGTGTGCAGGTTTGGGACCAGCCCCTCTAATATTTTCCATGTGTAAATTATTATGTATCTCTCCCGCCTGCGCTCAAGGGAGTACAGATTTAGGCTCTTTAGTCGGTCCCAATAGTTTAGATGTTTTACCGAGTGGATTCTAGCAGTAAAGGACCTCTGCACGCTCTCCAGGTCAACAATTTCTCCAGCTTTGAAAGGGGCTGTCATTGTGCAGCAGTACTCCACTCTAGAGAGCACAAGCGTTTTGAAAAGTATCATCATCGGTATAGCATCTCTAGTGTGAAAAGTACTTGTTATCCAACCTGTCATTTTTCGTGCAGTTGTGACGGCCACTTTATTGTGTTCTTTAAAGGTAAGGTCTTCCGACATGAGTACACCCAAATCCTTTACATTGCCTTTTCGTGCTATGTTATGATTTGTCTGAGTTTTGTACGTGGTTTCCGTTTTTATATTTTCATTTTTTCCATAGCGCATGAGCTGGAACTTATTTTCGTTAAACACCATATTATTTTCTGTAGCCCATAGAAAGACCTGATCTACATCTGACTGGAGGTTTGCCGTGTCCTCTACGTTGCCTACTCTCATGAAGATCCTGGTGTCATCTGCAAAGGATGATACAGTGCTATAGGTTGTGTTCTTGTCTATGACCGATATGAGGATGAGAAAAAGTACTGGAGCAAGCACAGTACCCTGAGGGACTGAGATCTTAACGGTTGATGGGCTGGATTTTATTTTGTTGACTATTACACATTGGGTTCTGTTGGTCAGGAAATTGTAGATCCATCTGCCTATTTTTCCGGTAATTCCTTTTGAGCGCATTTTATGTGCAATAACACCATGGTCACATTTATCAAAAGCTTTTGCGAAATCTGTGTAAATTACATCAGCGTTTTGTTTGTCTTCCATAGCATCTAATGCCATATCATAGTGGTCCAGCAACTGCGACAGGCAAGAGCGCCCTGTTCTGAAACCATGTTGTCGGGGGTTATGGAGATGCTGTGATTCCATGTATTTGTGAGCTTACTTCTTAGCACTCTCTCAAAAATTTTTAATGATGTGCGATGTTAGTGCTATCGGTCTGTAATTTTTTGCCTCTGCCTTATTTCCTCCTTTATGAAGTGGTGCTATCTCTGCTGTTTTTAGTATATCAGGAATAACGCCAGTATCTAGGCTTTGTCTCCACAGAATGTGGAGGGCCTGCGATAGTGGTTTTTTACAGTTCTTGATGAATATGGAGTTCCAAGAATCCGGGCCTGGTGCAGAGTGCATAGGCATACTGTTTATGGCTTCTTCAAAATCCAGTGGGGATAGGGTGACGTCTGATATATGATTTGATGTTGGTATCATATCCATGAAAAATTCATTTGGGTTATCGATCTTTAGTGCGTTTAATGGCTCGCTGAAAACAGAGTCGTACTGCTTCCTCAGTAGCTCGCTCATTTCTTTGTTGTCATCGGTGAAAGTTCCATCTTCCTTTCGCAGGGGCCCGATACTAGATGTGGTTTTTGATCTTGATTTTGCATAGGAGAAAAAATATTTCGGGTTTCTCTCTATTTCACTGATGGCCTTTTGCTCTCTTTGCCTCTCCTGGGTTTTGTATGATTCTTGTAGCTTGAGTTCAATTTTTCCTATTTCGCTACCTAACCTTCTTCGCCGTTCCTGAGATAGGGTGCGACTCTCAAGTTGTTCCGCGATTCGTTTTCTTCGCCTATATAGGGAACGACGTTCTCGTTCCAATCTGCATCTCTTCCTCTTTTTTCTTAGGGGGATGCGGTTTGTACATATTTCTAGTGCTACTGAGCTTATTTTTTCCAGGCACTGGTTCAGGTTCGCATTTTCTAGCTGTTCTTCCCAGTTTATTTCTGTGAAGTCCTGGTTTATTTGCTCCCAGTTTATCTGTTTATTATTGAAGTTGAATTTGCTGAAATCTCCTCCACCGGGAATCTGGACTGGTTTTGAAGGTCTATTCCCCATGGTTGTCATAACTTCAATTAAGTTGTGATCTGAGTAACAGGTATTTGTAATCATTATGTTCCTGATCAATTCATCATTATTAGTGAAAATGAGGTCCAGCGTGTTCTCCTTCCTAGTTGGTTCTACTATTTGCTGGTTTAAGGCAAACCTGTCGCACATCCGTAGCAGGTCATTTGCATGTGCCTGTTCATTAAGGCTACTTCCTGGTATTCTTTCTGATATTACTGTATTAGCCAGGTGCTTCCATTTCAGGTGCCGTAGGTTGAAGTCCCCAAGCAGAATGATGTTCGGAGCTGGATTTATGAGGTTTTCCAAGCAGTGTTCTATTTTCATTAGTTGGTCTTTAAACTGCTGAGGGTTTGCCTCCGGTGACTTATATACAAGGACAATAACTACATTTTNTTAGGGTGCGACTCTCAAGTTGTTCCGCGATTCATTTTCTTCGCTTATATAGGGAACGACGTTCTCGTTCCAATCTGCATCTTCCTCTTTTTTCTTAGGGGGATGCAATTTGTACATATTTCTAGTGCTACTGAGCTTATTTTTTTCAGGCACTGGTTCAGGTTCGCATTTTCTAGCTGTTCTTCCCAGTTTATTTCTGTGAAGTCCTGGTTTATTTGCTCCCAGTTTATCTGTTTATTGTTGAAGTTGAATTTGCTGAAATCTCCTCCACCGGGAATCTGGACTGGTTTTGGAGGTCTATTCCCCATGGTTGTCATAACTTCAATTAAGTTGTGATCTGAGTAACAGGTATTTGTAATCATTATGTTCCTGATCAATTCATCATTATTAGTGAAAATGAGGTCCAGCATGTTCTCCTTCCTAGTTGGTTCTACTATTTGCTGGTTTAAGGCAAACCTGTCGCACATCCGTAGCAGGTCATTTGCATGTGCCTGTTCATTAAGGCTACTTCCTGGTATTCTTTCTGATATTACTGTATTAGCCAGGTGCTTCCATTTCAGGTGCCGTAGGTTGAAGTCCCCAAGCAGAACGATGTTCGGAGCTGGATTTATGAGGTTTTCCAAGCAGTGTTCTATTTTCATTAGTTGGTCTTTAAACTGCTTAGGGTTTGCCTCGGTGACTTATATACAAGGACAATAACTACATTTAGGATCTCTATTTTGACTATAAGCACTTCCACCATATCATTTGAGGTGTTTAGCAGCTCAGTACAGATGAGTGTGTCTTTGATGTATAGGCTGACCCCACCCTGAAGCCGGTGTTTCCTATCACATCTGAAAAGATTGTACTCTGAGATCCATATTTCACCATCATGATAGTCCTTTGTGTGGGTTTATGTTAGGGCTGCAAACACTGCATTTGCCTCATGAAGGAGACCATCTATAAAGTGAACTTTGTTGGATTTGCGTGTTTTTATACCTTGAATGTTGGCAAATATAAATGATGTTATCGTGGTAGTGGAAGTGCCGGTTGCCTTACTTGGCGTTAATATCTGAGGCTCCGGTAAGGAGGCCACTGTGTTTGCGTCCAGGGTGTATTGTTTCCGAAGTGATTCGTCCAGTTTCGGTAGTGGGGCGGGTGTTGTGTGGTGTAGTACCTGTGTATTCGTTGGTAATGTGTATTCCAGTCTTGTGGGTATCTCCCTTCCCCTCTGTAATCCTGTAGTGGTTCCATCTGGCTGTTCCTCTCTCTTATATTTTCTGCTCTGTTTCTGCCTTCCTCTAAAAAATTGTCAGTAGTGTCATGTTGATCTTCCCGTCTATAACGCTGTGTACCTCTCACGTGGAATTCCGGACACTGAAGATTGTAGCATTTTTTGTCCCTAATTGAGGATTGACATAATTTGGGGTGGAAGTATCTACACCCTGTTCCAAAACGGCATGTACCCCTCCCCAACATGTTCCTGCATTTTCGAGGATGCAGAAAATGGCATTTTGTTCCAAATTTTCCATATTTGCATATTCCTTTAGCGTAGAATTTGCAAATGTGTTCCGGTTTTGCGTGTGTCAGAGAACATTTGTCACCACCACACAGTGTGCCAGAGAACATTTGACACCACCACACAGTGTGCCAGAGAACATTTGACACCACCACACAGTGTGCCAGAGAACATTTGGCACCACCACACAGTGTGTCAGTGAACATTTGACACCACCACACAGTGTGCCAGAGAACATTTGACACCACCACACAGTGTGCCAGAGAACATTTGGCACCACCACACAGTGTGTCAGAGAACATTTGACACCACCACACAGTGTGCCAGAGAACATTTGGCACCACCACACAGTGTGTCAGAGAACATTTGACACCACCACACAGTGTGTCAGAGAACATTTTAGAGAACAGAAACTCGAGCCAAGAGAAAGATGACCTCTTGTGTTACTGAGACTCAGTTACTCACAGGTGCCACTTGAGACATAGTCACTCACAGGTGCCACTTGAGACACAGTCACTCACAGGTGCCACTTGAGACACAGTCACACACAGGTGCCACTTGAGACACAGTCACACACAGGTGCCACTTGAGGCACAGTCACACACAGGTGACACTTGAGGCACAGTCACACACAGGTGCCACTTGAGGCACAGTCACACACAGGTGCCACTTGAGGCACAGTCACTCACAGGTGCCACTTGAGACACAGTCACTCACAGGTGCCACTTGAGGCACAGTCACTCACAGGTGCCACTTGAGACACAGTCACTCACAGGTGCCACTTGAGGCACAGTCACACACAGGTGACACTTGAGGCACAGGCACTCACAGGTGCCACTTGAGACACAGTCACTCACAGGTGCCACTTGAGGCACAGTCACACACAGGTGACACTTGAGGCACAGTCACACACAGGTGCCACTTGAGACACAGTCACACACAGGTGCCACTTGAGACACAGTCACACACAGGTGACACTTGAGGCACAGTCACACACAGGTGCCACTTGAGACACAGTCACACACAGGTGACACTTGAGGCACAGTCACACACAGGTGACACTTGAGACACAGTCACACACAGGTGCCACTTGAGACACAGTCACACACAGGTGACACTTGAGACACAGTCACACACAGGTGACACTTGAGACACAGTCACACACAGGTGCCACTTGAGACACAGTCACACACAGGTGACACTTGAGACACAGTCACACACAGGTGACACTTGAGACACAGTCACACACAGGTGACACTTGAGACACAGTCACACACAGGTGCCACTTGAGACACAGTCACACACAGGTGCCACTTGAGACACAGTCACACACAGGTGCCACTTGAGACACAGTCACAAACAGGTGACACTTGAGACACAGTCACACACAGGTGCCACTTGAGACACAGTCACACACAGGTGACACTTGAGACACAGTCACACACAGGTGCCACTTGAGACACAGTCACACACAGGTGACACTTGAGGCACAGTCACACACAGGTGACACTTGAGACACAGTCACACACAGGTGCCACTTGAGGCACAGTCACACACAGGTGACACTTGAGGCACAGTCACACACAAGTGCCACTTGAGGCACAGTCACTCACAGGTGCCACTTGAGACACAGTCACTCACAGGTGCCACTTGAGGCACAGTCACACACAGGTGACACTTGAGGCACAGTCACTCACAGGTGCCACTTTAGACACAGTCACTCACAGGTGCCACTTGAGGCACAGTCACACACAGGTGACACTTGAGACACAGTCACACACAGGTGCCACTTGAGACACAGTCACACACAGGTGACACTTGAGGCACAGTCACACACAAGTGCCACTTGAGGCACAGTCACTCACAGGTGCCACTTGAGACACAGTCACTCACAGGTGCCACTTGAGGCACAGTCACACACAGGTGACACTTGAGGCACAGTCACTCACAGGTGCCACTTTAGACACAGTCACTCACAGGTGCCACTTGAGGCACAGTCACACACAGGTGACACTTGAGACACAGTCACACACAGGTGCCACTTGAGGCACAGTCACACACAGGTGACACTTGAGACACAGTCACTGTAAGTAACTAAGAGTTACAGTCCTAAACTGTGCCATGAAAGAATGAGGATCCTGTAAGTTTGTTAATTCCTCCCTGTGCACTCACCCGGAGGGTGATGGTGAGTCTGTAGTAGTGACGAGCCTTGTACGTCGCCCAGCACGTGTGTACGTCGCTCACCACGTTTGTACGTCGCCCAGCACGTGTGTACGTCGCCCAGCACGTGTGTACGTCGCCGAGCACGTGTGTACGTCGCCCAGCACGTGTGTACGTCGCCCAGCGCGTGTGTACGTCGCCCAGCACGTGTGTACGTCGCCCAGCACGTGTGTACGTCGCTCACCATGTTTGTACGTCGCCCAGCACGTGTGTACGTCGCCCAGCACGTGTGTACGTCGCCCAGCACGTGTGTACGTCGCCCAGCACGTGTGTACGTCGCCCAGCGCGTGTGTACGTCGCCCAGCACGTGTGTACGTCGCCCAGCACGTGTGTACGTCGCTCACCACGTTTGTACGTCGCCCAGCACGTGTGTACGGTAGTGACAACCTGAACACCACTCAGGTGATGGCAGCCTCACCACCACTCAGGTGATGGCAGCCTCACCATCACTCAGGTGATGGCAGCCTCACCATCACTCAGGTGGTGGCAGACTCAACACCACTCAGGTGATGGCAGACTCATCACCACTCAGGTGATGGCAGACTCATCACCAATCAGGTGGTGGCAGCCTAACCACCACTCACGTGATTGCAGACTCATCACCACTCAGGTGATGGCAGACTCATCACCACTCAGGTACCTTACCTTGAGGATACCTTGAGGTGCTTCCGGGGCTTGTCGTCCCCGCGGCCCGGTCATCGACCAGGCCTCCTGGTTGCTGGACAGATCAACCAGGCTGTTGGACGCGGCTGCTCGCAGCCTGACGTATGAGTCACAGCCTGGTTGATCAGGTATCCTTTGGAGGTGCTTATCCAGTTCTCTCTTGAACACTGTGAGGGGGTTGCCAGTTATGCCCCTTATGTGTAGTGGAAGCGTGTTGAACAGTCTCGGGCCTCTGATGTTGATAGAGTTCTCTCTCAGAGTACCAGTTGCACCTCGCTTTTCAACGGGGGTATTCTGCACATCCTGCCATGTCTTCTGGTCTCATGTGATGTTATTTCTGTGTGCAGGTTGGGACCATCCCCTCTAATATTTTCACGTGTAAATAATTATGTATCTTCCCGCCTGCGCTCAAGGGAATACAGATTTAGGCTCTTTAGTCGGTCCCAATAG
Source organism: Procambarus virginalis (assembly GCA_020271785.1). Taxonomy (NCBI): domain Eukaryota; kingdom Metazoa; phylum Arthropoda; class Malacostraca; order Decapoda; family Cambaridae; genus Procambarus; species Procambarus virginalis. Next base: position 12,633 of record WNGS01091086.1, read on the forward strand.
TTTAGATGTTTTACCGAGTGGATTCTAGCAGTAAAGGATCTCTGCACGCTCTCCAGGTCAGCAATTTCACCAGCAGTGAAAGGGGCTGTCATTGTGCAGCAGTACTCCACTCTAGAGAGCACAAGCGTTTTGAAAAGTGTCATCATCGGTATAGCATCTCTAGTGTGAAAAGTTCTTGTTATCCAACCTGTCATTTTTCTTGCAGTTGTGACGGCTACTTTACTGTGTTCTTTAAAGGTAAGGTCTTCCGACATGAGTACACCCAGATCCTTTACATTGCCTTTTCGTTCTATGTTATGATTTGCCTGAGTTTTGTAATGGCAGGAGGTGATGGCAGACTCATCACCACTCAGGTGATGGCAGACTCATCACCACTCAGGTGATGGCAGACTCATCACCACTCAGGTGATGGCAGACTCATCACCACTCAGGTGATGGCAGACTCATCACCACTCAGGCGATGGCAGACTCATCACCACTCAGGTGATGGCAGACTCAAACACCACTCAGGTGATGGCAGACTCACACCACTCAGGTGATGGCAGACTCATCACCACTCAGGTGATGGCAGACTCACCACCACTCAGGTGATGGCAGACTCACCACCACTCAGGTGATGGCAGACTCATCACCACTCAGGTGATGGCAGACTCACCACCACTCAGGTGATGGCAGACTCACCACCACTCAGGTGATGGCAGACTCACCACCACTCAGGTGATGGCAGACTCATCACCACTCAGGTGATGGCAGACTCACCACCACTCAGGTGATGGCAGACTCACCACCACTCAGGTGATGGCAGACTCACCACCAC
>WNGS01091086.1:14449-29135 GCA_020271785.1 Procambarus virginalis
GTTGATGGTGCAACACGGAGCCCATGTTGATGGTGCAACACGGAGCCCATGTTGATGGTGCAACACGGAGCCATGTTGATTGTGCAACACGGAGCCATGTTGATGGTGCAACACGGAGCCCATGTTGACGTGCAACACGGAGCCCGTGTTGATGGTGCAACACGGAGCCCGTGTTGATGGTGCAACACGGAGCCCGTGTTGATGGTGCAACACGGAGCCCGTGTTGATGGTGCACACGGAGCCCGTGTTGATGGTGCAACACGGAGCCCGTGTTGATGGTGCAACACGGAGCCGTGTTGGATGGTGCAACACGGAGCCCGTTGATGGTGCAACACGGAGCCGTGTTGATGGTGCAACACGGAGCCCGTGTTGATGGTGCAACACGGAGCCCATGTGATGGTGCAACACGGAGCCCATGTTGATGTGGCAACACGGAGCCCATGTTGATGGTGCAACACGGAGCCCATGTTGATGGTGCAACACGGAGCCCATGTTGATGGTGCAACACCGTCAACACGGAGCCCATGTTGATGGTGCAACACGGAGCCCATGTTGATGGTTCAACACGGAGCCCATGTTGATGGTGCAACACGAAGCCCATGTTGATGGTGCAACACGGAGCCCATGTTGATGGTGCAACACGGAGCCCATGTTGATGGTACAACACGAGCCCATGTTGATGGTGCAACACGGAGCCCATGTTGATGGTGCAACACGGAGCCCATGTTGATGGTGCAACACGGAGCCCATGTTGATGGTGCAACACGAAGCCCATGTTGATGGTGCAACACGGAGCCCATGTTGATGGTGCAACGCGGAGCCCATGTTGATGGTGCAACACGGGGAGCCCATGTTGATGGTACAACACGGAGCCCATGTTGATGGTGCAACACGGAGCCCATGTTGATGGTGCAACACGGAGCCCATGTTGATGGTGCAACACGGAGACCATGTTGATGGTGCAACACGGAGCCCATGTTGATGGTGCAACACGGAGCCCATGTTGATGGTGCAACACGGAGCCCATGTTGATGGTGCAACACGGAGCCCATGTTGATGGTGCAACACGGAGCCCATGTTGATGGAACAACACGGAGCCCATGTTGATGGTGTAACACGGAGCCCATGTTGATGGTGCAACACGGAGCCCATGTTGATGGTGCAACACGGAGCCCATGTTGATGGTGCAACAAGGAGCCCATGTTGATGGTACAACACGGAGCCCATGTTGATGGTGCAACACGAGCCCATGTTGATGGTGCAACACGGAGCCCATGTTGATGGTGCAACACGGAGACCATGTTGATGGTGCAACACGGAGCCCATGTTGATGGTGCAACACGGAGCCCATGTTGATGGTGCAACACGGAGCCCATGTTGATGGTGCAACACGGAGCCCATGTTGATGGTACTACACGCAGCCCATGTTGATGGTGCAACACGGAGCCATGTTCATGGTGCAACACGGAGCCCATGTTGATGGTACAACACGGAGCCCATGTTGATGGTGCAACACGGAGCCCATGTTGATGGTGCAACACGGAGCCCATGTGATGGTGCAACACGGAGCCCATGTTGATGGTGCAACACGGAGCCCATGTTGATGGTGCTACACGGAGCCCATGTTGATGGTGCAACACGGAACATATGTTGATGGTGCAACACGGAGCCCATGTTGATGGTGCAACACGGAGCCCATGATGACGGTGCAACACAGAGCCCACGTGACGGTGCAACACGGAGCCCATGTTGACGGTGCAACACGGAGCCCATGTTGATGGTGCAACACGGAGCCCATGTTGATGGTGCAACACGGAGCCCATGTTGATGTGCAACACGGAGCCCATGTTGATGGTGCAACACGGAGCCCATGTTGATGGTGCAACACGGAGCCCATGTTGATGGTGCAACACCGTCAACACGGAGCCCATGTTGATGGTGCAACACGGAGCCCATGTTGATGGTGCAACACGGAGCCCATGTTGATGGTGCAACACGAAGCCCATGTTGATGGTGCAACACGAAGCCCATGTTGATGGTGCAACACGGAGCCCATGTTGATGGTACAACACGGAGCCCATGTTGATGGTGCAACACGGAGCCCATGTTGATGGTGCAACACGGAGCCCATGTTGATGGTGCAACACGGAGCCCATGTTGACGGTGCAACACGGAACCCATGTTGATGGTGCAACACGGAGCCCATGTTGACGGTGCAACACGGAGCCCATGTTGACGGTGCAACACGGAGCCCATGTTGACGGTGCAACACGGAGCCCATGTTGACGGTGCAACACGGAGCCAATGTTGATGGTGCAACACGGAGCCCATGTTGACGGTGCAACACGGAGCCCATGTTGACGGTGCAACACGGAGCCAATGTTGATGGTGCAACACGGAGCCCGTGTTGACGGTGCAACACGGAGCCCATGTTGACGGTGCAACACGGAGCCCATGTTGACGGTGCAACACGGAGCCCGTGTTGACGGTGCAACAAGGAGCCCATGTTGACGGTGCAACACGGAGCCCATGTTGACGGTGCAACACGGAGCCCATGTTGATGGTGCAACACGGAGCCCATGTTGATGGTGCAACACGGAGCCCATGTTGACGGTGCAACACGGAGCCCATGTTGATAGTACAACACGGAGCCCATGTTGATGGTGCAACACGGAGCCCATGTTGATGGTGCAACACGGAGCCCATGTTGATGGTGCAACACGGAGCCCATGTTGATGGTGCAACACGGAGCCCATGTTGATGGTGCAACACGGAGCCCATGTTGATGGTGCAACACGGAGCCCATGTTGATGGTGCAACACGGAGCCCATGTTGATGGTACAACACGGAGCCCATGTTGATGGTGCAACACGGAGCCCATGTTGATGGTGCAACACGGAGCCCATGTTGATGGTGCAACACGGAGCCCATGTTGATGGTGCAACACGGAGCCCATGTTGATGGTGCAACACGGAGCCCATGTTGATGGTGCAACACGGAGCCCATGTTGATGGTGCAACACGGAGCCCATGTTGATGGTGCAACACGGAGCCCATGTTGATGGTGCAACACGGAGCCCATGTTGATGGTACAACACGGAGCCCATGTTGATGGTGCAACACGGAGCCCATGTTGATGGTGCAACACGGAGCCCATGTTGATGGTGCAACACGGAGCCCATGTTGATGGTACAACACGGAGCCCATGTTGATGGTACAACACGGAGCCCATGTTGATGGTGCAACACGGAGCCCATGTTGATGGTGCAACGCGGAGCCCATGTTGATGGTGCAACACGGAGCCCATGTTGATGGTGCAACACGGAGCCCATGTTGATGGTGCAACACGGAGCCCATGTTGATGGTGCAACACGGAGCCCATGTTGATGGTGTAACACGGAGCCCATGTTGATGGTACAACACGGAGCCCATGTTGATGGTGCAACACGGAGCCCATGTTGATGGTGCAACACGGAGCCCATGTTGATGGTGCAACACGGAGCCCATGTTGATGGTGCAACACGGAGCCCATGTTGATGGTGCAACACGGAGCCCATGTTGATGGTGCAACACGGAGCCCATGTTGATGGTGCAACACGGAGCCCATGTTGATGGTGCAACACGGAGCCCATGTTGATGGTGCAACACGGAGCCCATGTTGATGGTGTAACACGGAGCCCATGTTGATGGTGTAACACGGAGCCCATGTTGATGGTGCAACACGGAGCCCATGTTGATGGTGCAACACGGAGCCCATGTTGATGGTGCAACACGGAGCCCATGTTGATGGTGCAACACGGAGCCCATGTTGATGGTACAACACGGAGCCCATGTTGATGGTGCAACACGGAGCCCATGTTGATGGTACAACACGGAGCCCATGTTGATGGTGCCACACGGAGCCCATGTTGATTGTGCAACACGGAGCCCATGTTGATGGTACAACACGGAGCCCATGTTGATGGTGCAACACGGAGCCCATGTTGATGGTGCAACACGGATCCCATGTTGATGGTGCAACACGGAGCCCATGTTGACGGTACAACACGGAGCCCATGTTGATGGTGCAACACGGAGCCCATGTTGATGGTGCAACACGGAGCCCATGTTGACGGTACAACACGGAGCCCATGTTGATGGTGCAACACGGAGCCCATGTTGATGGTGCAACACGGAGCCCATGTTGATGGTGCAACACGGAGCCCATGATGATGGTGCAACACGGAGCCCATGTTGACGGTGCAACACGGAGCCCATGTTGACGGTGCAACACGGAGCCCATGTTGATGGTGCAACACGGAGCCCATGTTGACGGTGCAACACGGAACCCATGTTGATGATGCAACACGGAGCCCATGTTGACGGTGCAACACGGAGCCCATGTTGGCGGTGCAACACAGAGCCCATGTTGACGGTGCAACACGGAGCCCATGTTGACGGTGCAACACGGAGCCAATGTTGATGGTGCAACACGGAGCCCATGTTGACGGTGCAACACGGAGCCCATGTTGACGGTGCAACACGGAGCCAATGTTGATGGTGCAACACGGAGCCCATGTTGACGGTGCAACACGGAGCCCATGTTGACGGTGCAACACGGAGCCCATGTTGACGGTGCAACACGGAGCCCATGTTGACGGTGCAACACGGAGCCCATGTTGACGGTGCAACACGGAGCCCATGTTGGCGGTGCAACACAGAGCCCATGTTGACGGTGCAACACGGAGCCCATGTTGACGGTGCAACACGGAGCCCATGTTGATGGTGCAACACGGAGCCCATGTTGGCGGTGCAACACAGAGCCCATGTTGACGGTGCAACACGGAGCCCATGTTGACGGTGCAACACGGAGCCAATGTTGATGGTGCAACACGGAGCCCATGTTGACGGTGCAACACGGAGCCCATGTTGATGGTGCAACACGGAGCCCATGTTGATGGTGCAACACGGAGCCCATGTTGAACACAGTGACCAAGCTGCCGTCATCCTCACTCTTGCATCACTGTAAATGTTCTTACATTTGTGGAGTCTCAAGGATCTGAACATTTTGTTGTAAATAACTTTTTTGGTGGGAATATTTTCTAAATATGTCCTGTCCTACTCCAGTATGTGCAAAGATGGCACCATGAATTTTGTATTTAGTTGCCATGGTCTGAGTGGTGGTGAGTCTGCCATCACCTGAGTGGTGGTGAGTCTGCCATCACCTGAGTGGTGGTGAGTCTGCCATCACCTGAGTGGTGGTGAGTCTGCCATCACCTGAGTGGTGGTGAGTCTGCCATCACCTGAGTGGTGGTGAGTCTGCCATCACCTGAGTGGTGGTGAGTCTGCCATCACCTGAGTGGTGATGAGTCTGCCATCACCTGAGTGGTGGTGAGTCTGCCATCACCTGAGTGGTGGTGAGTCTGCCATCACCTGAGTGGTGATGAGTCTGCCATCACCTGAGTGGTGGTGAGTCTGCCATCACCTGAGTGGTGTTGAGTCTGCCATCACCTGAGTGGTGATGAGTCTGCCATCGCCTGAGTGGTGATGAGTCTGCCATCACCTGAGTGGTGATGAGTCTGCCATCACCTGAGTGGTGATGAGTCTGCCATCACCTGAGTGGTGATGAGTCTGCCATCACCTGAGTGGTGATGAGGCTGCCATCACCTGAGTGGTGGTGAGGCTGCCATCACCTGAGTGGTGGTGAGGCTGCCATCACCTGAGTGGTGTTCAGGTCACTACCGTACACACGTGGTGGGCGACGTACAAACGTGCTGGGCGACGTTCATACGTGCTGGGCGACGTACAAACGTGGTGAGCGACGTACACACGTGCTGGGCGACGTACACACGTGCTGGGCGACGTACACACGCGCTGGGCGACGTACACACGTGCTGGGCGACGTACACACGTGCTGGGCGACGTACAAACATGGTGAGCGACGTACACACGTGCTGGGCGACGTACACACGTGCTGGGCGACGTACACACGCGCTGGGCGACGTACACACGTGCTGGGCGACGTACACACGTGCTCGGCGACGTACACACGTGCTGGGCGACGTACACACGTGCTGGGCGACGTACAAACGTGGTGAGCGACGTACACACGTGCTGGGCGACGTACAAGGCTCGTCACTACTACAGACTCACCATCACCCTCCGGATGAGTGCACAGGGAGGAATTAACAAACTTACAGGATCCTCATTCTTTCATGGCACAGTTTAGGACTGTAACTCTCAGTTACTTACAGTGACTGTGTCTCAAGTGTCACCTGTGAGTGACTGTGCCTCAAGTGGCACTTGTGTGTGACTGTGCCTCAAGTGTCACCTGTGTGTGACTGTGCCTCAAGTGTCACCTGTGTGTGACTGTGTCTCAAGTGTCACCTGTGTGTGACTGTGTCTCAAGTGTCACCTGTGTGTGACTGTGTCTCAAGTGGCACCTGTGTGTGACTGTGTCTCAAGTGTCACCTGTGTGTGACTGTGTCTCAAGTGTCACCTGTGTGTGACTGTGTCTCAAGTGGCACCTGTGTGTGACTGTGTCTCAAGTGTCACCTGTGTGTGACTGTGTCTCAAGTGGCACATGTGTGTGACTGTGTCTCAAGTGTCACCTGTGTGTGACTGTGCCTCAAGTGTCACCTGTGTGTGACTGTGTCTCAAGTGGCACCTGTGTGTGACTGTGCCTCAAGTGTCACCTGTGTGTGACTGTGTCTCAAGTGGCACCTGTGTGTGACTGTGTCTCAAGTGGCACCTGTGTGTGACTGTGCCTCAAGTGTCACCTGTGTGTGACTGTGCCTCAAGTGGCACCTGTGAGTGACTGTGTCTCAAGTGGCACCTGTGAGTGCCTGTGCCTCAAGTGTCACCTGTGTGTGACTGTGCCTCAAGTGGCACCTGTGAGTGACTGTGTCTCAAGTGGCACCTGTGAGTGACTGTGCCTCAAGTGGCACCTGTGAGTGACTGTGTCTCAAGTGGCACCTGTGAGTGACTGTGCCTCAAGTGGCACCTGTGTGTGACTGTGCCTCAAGTGGCACCTGTGTGTGACTGTGCCTCAAGTGTCACCTGTGTGTGACTGTGCCTCAAGTGGCACCTGTGTGTGACTGTGTCTCAAGTGGCACCTGTGAGTGACTGTGTCTCAAGTGGCACCTGTGAGTGACTATGTCTCAAGTGGCACCTGTGAGTAACTGAGTCTCAGTAACACAAGAGGTCATCTTTCTCTTGGCTCGAGTTTCTGTTCTCTAAAATGTTCTCTGACACACTGTGTGGTGGTGTCAAATGTTCTCTGACACACTGTGTGGTGGTGCCAAATGTTCTCTGGCACACTGTGTGGTGGTGCCAAATGTTCTCTGACACACTGTGTGGTGGTGTCAAATGTTCTCTGGCACACTGTGTGGTGGTGTCAAATGTTCTCTGGCACACTGTGTGGTGGTGTCAAATGTTCTCTGGCACACTGTGTGGTGGTGTCAAATGTTCTCTGGCACACTGTGTGGTGGTGTCAAATGTTCTCTGGCACACTGTGTGGTGGTGTCAAATGTTCTCTGGCACACTGTGTGGTGGTGTCAAATGTTCTCTGGCACACTGTGTGGTGGTGTCAAATGTTCTCTGGCACACTGTGTGGTGGTGTCAAATGTTCTCTGGCACACTGTGTGGTGGTGTCAAATGTTCTCTGGCACACTGTGTGGTGGTGTCAAATGTTCTCTGGCACACTGTGTGGTGGTGACAAATGTTCTCTGACACACGCAAAACCGGAACACATTTGCAAATTCTACGCTAAAGGAATATGCAAATATGGAAAATTTGGAACAAAATGCCATTTTCTGCATCCTCGAAAATGCAGGAACATGTTGGGGAGGGGTACATGCGGTTTGGAACAGGGTGTAGATACTTCCACCCCAAATTATGTCAATCCTCAATTAGGGACAAAAAATGCTACAATCTTCAGTGTCCGGAATTCCACGTGAGAGGTACACAGCGTTATAGACGGGAAGATCAACATGACACTACTGACAATTTTTTAGAGGAAGGCAGAAACAGAGCAGAAAATATAAGAGAGAGGAACAGCCAGATGGAACCACTACAGGATTACAGAGGGGAAGGGAGATACCCACAAGACTGGAATACACATTACCAACGAATACACAGGTACTACACCACACAACACCCGCCCCACTACCGAAACTGGACGAATCACTTCGGAAACAATACACCCTGGACGCAAACACAGTGGCCTCCTTACCGGAGCCTCAGATATTAACGCCAAGTAAGGCAACCGGCACTTCCACTACCACGATAACATCATTTATATTTGCCAACATTCAAGGTATAAAAACACGCAAATCCAACAAAGTTCACTTTATAGATGGTCTCCTTCATGAGGCAAATGCAGTGTTTGCAGCCCTAACATAAACCTACACAAAGGACTATCATGATGGTGAAATATGGATCTCAGAGTACAATCTTTTCAGATGTGATAGGAAACACCGGCTTCAGGGTGGGGTCAGCCTATACATCAAAGACACACTCATCTGTACTGAGCTGCTAAACACCTCAAATGATATGGTGGAAGTGCTTATAGTCAAAATAGAGATCCTAAATTTAGTTATTGTCCTTGTATATAAGTCACCGGAGGCAAACCCTCAGCAGTTTAAAGACCAACTAATGAAAATAGAACACTGCTTGGAAAACCTCATAAATCCAGCTCCGAACATCGTTCTGCTTGGGGACTTCAACCTACGGCACCTGAAATGGAAGCACCTGGCTAATACAGTAATATCAGAAAGAATACCAGGAAGTAGCCTTAATGAACAGGCACATGCAAATGACCTGCTACGGATGTGCGACAGGTTTGCCTTAAACCAGCAAATAGTAGAACCAACTAGGAAGGAGAACACGCTGGACCTCATTTTCACTAATAATGATGAATTGATCAGGAACATAATGATTACAAATACCTGTTACTCAGATCACAACTTAATTGAAGTTATGACAACCATGGGGAATAGACCTCCAAAACCAGTCCAGATTCCCGGTGGAGGAGATTTCAGCAAATTCAACTTCAACAATAAACAGATAAACTGGGAGCAAATAAACCAGGACTTCACAGAAATAAACTGGGAAGAACAGCTAGAAAATGCGAACCTGAACCAGTGCCTGAAAAAATAAGCTCAGTAGCACTAGAAATATGTACAAACCGCATCCCCCTAAGAAAAAGAGGAAGAGATGCAGATTGGAACGAGAACGTCGTTCCCTATATAAGCGAAGAAAACGAATCGCGGAACAACTTGAGAGTCGCACCCTATCTCAGGAACGGCGAAGAAGGCTAGGTAGCGAAATAGGAAAAATTGAACTCAAGCTACAAGAATCATACAAAACGCAGGAGAGGCAAAGAGAGCAAAAGGCCATCAGTGAAATAGAGAGAAACCCGAAATATTTTTTCTCCTATGCAAAATCAAGATCGAAAACCACATCTAGTATCGGGCCCCTGCGAAAGGAAGATGGAACTTTCACCGATGACAACAAAGAAATGAGCGAGCTACTGAGGAAGCAGTACGACTCGGTTTTCAGCGAGCCATTAAACGCACTAAAGATCGGTAACCCAAATGAATTTTTCATGGATATGATACCAACATCAAATCATATATCAGACGTCACCCTATCCCCCCTGGACTTTGAAGAAGCCATAAACAGTATGCCTATGCACTCTGCACCAGGCCCGGATTCTTGGAACTCCATATTCATCAAGAACTGCAAAAAACACTATCGCAGGCCCTCCACATTCTGTGGAGACAAAGCCTAGATACTGGCGTTATTCCTGATATACTAAAAACAGCAGAGATAGCACCACTTCATAAAGGAGGAAATAAGGCAGAGGCAAAAAATTACAGACCGATAGCGTTAACATCGCACATCATTAAAATTTTTGAGAGAGTGCTAAGAAGTAAGCTCACAAAATACATGGAAGCACAGCATCTCCATAACCCCCGACAACATGGTTTCAGAACAGGGCGCTCTTGCCTGTCGCAGTTGCTGGACCACTATGATATGGCATTAGATGCTATGGAAGACAAACAAAACGCTGATGTAATTTACACAGATTTCGCAAAAGCTTTTGATAAATGTGACCATGGTGTTATTGCACATAAAATGCGCTCAAAAGGAATTACCGGAAAAATAGGCAGATGGATCTACAATTTCCTGACCAACAGAACCCAATGTGTAATAGTCAACAAAATAAAATCCAGCCCATCAACCGTTAAGAGCTCAGTCCCCCAGGGTACTGTGCTTGCTCCAGTACTTTTTCTCATCCTCATATCGGACATAGACAAGAACACAACCTATAGCACTGTATCATCCTTTGCAGATGACACCAGGATCTTCATGAGAGTAGGCAACATAGAGGACACGGCAAACCTCCAGTCAGATGTAGATCAGGTCTTTCTATGGGCTACAGAAAATAATATGGTGTTTAACGAAGATAAGTTCCAGCTCATGCGCTATGGAAAAAATGAAATATAAAAACGGAAACCACGTACAAAACTCAGGCAAATCATAACATAGCACGAAAAGGCAATGTAAAGGATTTGGGTGTACTCATGTCGGAAGACCTTACCTTTAAAGAACACAATAAAGTGGCCGTCACAACTGCACGAAAAATGACGGGTTGGATAACAAGAACTTTTCACACTAGAGATGCTATACCGATGATGATACTTTTCAAAACGCTGTGCTCTCTAGAGTGGAGTACTGCTGCACAATGACAGCCCCTTTCAAAGCTGGAGAAATTGCTGACCTGGAGAGCGTGCAGAGATCCTTTACTGCTAGAATCCACTCGGTAAAACATCTAAACTATTGGGACCGACTAAAGAGCCTAAATCTGTACTCCCTTGAGCGCAGGCGGGAGAGATACATAATAATTTACACATGGAAAATATTAGAGGGGCTGGTCCCAAACCTGCACACAGAAATAACATCACATGAGACCAGAAGACATGGCAGGATGTGCAGAATACCCCCGTTGAAAACAGAGGTGCAACTGGTACTCTGAGAGAGAACTCTATCAACATCAGGGGCCCGAGACTGTTCAACACGCTCCCGCTACACATAAGGGGCATAACTGGCAAACCCCTCACAGTGTTCAAGAGAGAACTGGATAAGCACCTCCAAAGGATACCTGATCAACCAGGCTGTGACTCATACGTCAGGCTGCGAGCAGCCGCGTCCAACAGCCTGGTTGATCAGTCCAGCAACCAGGAGGCCTGGTCGATGACCGGGCCGCGGGGACGCTAAGCCCCGGAAGCACCTCAAGGTATACTCAAGGTAGGTATACACTGTGTGGTGGTGCCAAATGTTCTCTGGCACACTGTGTGGTGGTGCCAAATGTTCTCTGACACTGTGTGGTGGTGCCAAATGTTCTCTGACACTGTGTGGTGGTGCCAAATGTTCTCTGGCACACTGTGTGGTTGTGCCAAATGTTCTCTGGCACACTGTTGGTGGGTGTCAAATGTTCTCTGGCACACTGTGTGGTGGTGCCAAATGTTCTCTGGCACACTGTGTGGTTGTGCCAAATGTTCTCTGGCACACTGTGTGGTGGTGCCAAATGTTCTCTGGCACACTGTGTGGTTGTGCCAAATGTCTCTGACACCCTGTGTGGTGGTGCCAAATGTTCTCTGACACACTGTGTGGTGGTGCCAAATGTTCTCTGGCACACTGTGTGTTGTGCCAAATGTTCTCTGGCACACTGTGTGGTGGTGCCAAATGTTCTCTGACACACTGTGTGGTGGTGCCAATGTTCTCTGACACTGTGTGGTCGTGCCAAATGTTCTCTGGCACACTGTGTGGTGGTGCCAAATGTTCTCTGACACACTGTGTGGTGGTGTCAAATGTTCTCTGACACACTGTGTGGTGGTGCCAAATGTTCTCTGACACTGTGTGGTGGTGCCAAATGTTCTCTGACACACTGTGTGGTGGTGCCAAATGTTCTCTGGCACACTGTGTGGTGGTGCCAAATGTTCTCTGGCACACTGTGTGGTGGTGCCAAATGTTCTCTGACACACTGTGTGGTGGTGCCAAATGTTCTCTGGCACACTGTGTGGTGGTGCCAAATGTTCTCTGACACTGTGTGGTGGTGCCAAATGTTCTCTGACACTGTGTGGTGGTGCCAAATGTTCTGTTCAAGCAGGAAGAACTATATCTTGACGGTGATCATACCACACAAGTCTACCAATAATAATAGAGAGAAGAGCTTTGGTCGCTTGCAGACACTGATCCAGGCAGTTAGTGTTGGGCGACCTTAACCACGGGATGATAGACTGGGAGAACACAGTCCTACGTGGAGGACCACATGGAGAGCTAAACTACTAGATGTGGCAATGAAAAACTATCTGAGCCAACATGTCAAGGGACCCACATGAATGAGACGAGGAGACGAACCAGCTAGACTCGAACGCGCTTGTGTAATGATATAATGATGTAATGATTTCCCAGGGTACAGACGTACCCTGGGAAACAAAACTCACAGAAACGTTTGTAGAAGACATGATGGATTAAGTCACACAACAGTGTTGGGAGGCTGTAAACAAGTTTATTTCGGCCGAAAAGAACAAAAAGGAAAAGCAAAAGAGCGGTCCATGGTTTAATCAGGGATGCGAGAATACAAGGCACTCAAACACAAGGGCATTGAGGAACTACAGAAATAACAGAACGCCAGAGAACATAGTGCTATACCAGAGGGCCAGGAATGAATACCTCAGCGTGAGGACAGAAGCAGAGAGAGAGAGAGTATGATAATGACGTAGCAAATAAAGCCAAGACCCGACCAAAACTGCTCCACAGTCACTTCAGGAGAAAATATCAGTGAAAGTACAAGTGATGAAACTGAGAACGGGTAGGTACACAGAGAATGACAAAAAAGATGTGTGAAGAACTCGACAATAGGTACCAGGAGGTCTTCACAATAGATGCCAGGAGGTCTTCACAATAGATGCCAGGAGGTCTTCACAATAGAATGAGGATTTGTCCCTGAACTAAATTTCAAGAGATGATACTAGGAGAAAACTGTATGGACGATGAAACAAGCAAACTAATGATCAAACAAACACAGGGACGATCAAACAAACACAGGGACGAACAAACAAACACAGGGACGATCAAACAAACACAGGGACGATCAAACAAACACAGGGACGAACAAACAAACACAGGGACGATCAAACAAACACAGGGACGATCAAACAAACACAGGAACGATCAAACAAACACAGGAACGATCAAACAAACACGGGGACGATCAAACACAGGGACGAACAAACACACACAGGGACGATCAAACAAATACAGGGACGAACAAACAGACTGTAAGGAAGGCAGCAAAACTGGTTAAAAACAAGCACAGTTATAGAGTCATTATAACAGCTTCAGGAGTCATAACAGCTTCAGGAGACAGGTTCGTTCTCTTTTTCGGTTTCGTGAACGAATTCGTCTCCCATTCGTACCTGTGTCTGGCCGCCTAGTTGCATTACCTTACATTTATTTGGGTTGAAATTTAGTAGCCATTTCTTGGACCATTCATTCAGTCTGTTGTGACGGTGTTCCCCCCCCTTATATTTCTCCCACGCCAGCTGTAAGAGTCATATCCACTTTACCCGAACGTTCTCTATGTTCCGGGGAACAATTTGACATGTGTGGGAGCATGAAGTGTTCTCGCGTTGGCGAGAAATTCGCAAAAGAAGAGTGTTTTGGCCAGTGGTTTAAGCCTTTAGGACGCCAAGATGGCGCCGGCCCCTACGTTCTCCCGCCAAAACGGAATGACGTCAGTGGCACCAGATTGGTCAAGAATGATGACATAGTACAGGGAGCCAATGAGAAACGCCCCTGGCAATTATGACGTCACGAGTGCAAGGGGGTCCGAACGGCGCATCCAGTGGCTCGAAGGAGTTTGACATGACATGTCGAGGAGGTCAGACGTGCGATCAGGGGTCCTGTCAGTCTGACAGTTTTCACCCCAGTCCGGTGGATTTATGCGTCGCCTGTAGTCTGCAAGCACCCTGTGAGGTCTTCCTATATTCCATGAGTTGGACCAAAGAAGGAATTGACGAGAAATGAGCAGCAAGTGCTCCAGTGACAGGTGACTTGCAAGAAGTGGAGTCTGTGCAGTGACGTCCAGGACGACTGTGCAGTCTCACCAGTTAGGTGACGACGTAGCGGCTGGGCCAATCCACTGTGAGGCAAGAGAAGAACAAAACTATCTGGAATAAGAACGACTGCAGCCGAGAGAAAGGACTGCAGACGTAGTTGTGAGGAGAAGTCGACGGCCAGGGGACCGACTCCAACCCTTCAAGAGCTTGTGGAGGAGCACGGGCCTGCAGTGGAGAAGTAGCACTGAGACGACACATTTTTTGGGTGTTGATTGGGTTCCTGGAGAGAGCATCAGTGTGTGTGTGGGGGCATTCCCTACAACGAGTCGAGAGCCGGGACCAGGAGCTTCAATTCAACTCTCAACAGAGGACGAGTCCACATCTTTGATGATGGAAGTAGGTAATTCAGTTTTCCCTCCCCCATTCCCCTTTAGTCAGCTATTTTAGCCAGAGTATCTTCTATGTCGTGAGCAGGCTCACCAATGTCTATGTCATAGTAAGGCACAGTTGTGAAGAGAGATGCTGTAGAGAGCTCTCACGAATATATATTGGTGTGTGAGTGCACCTGTGATTTATCAA
>WNGS01091093.1:0-10043 GCA_020271785.1 Procambarus virginalis
TTAGCTCCTAGTGTGTGGTGTGGTGGGTGCTCCTAGTGTTGTGGTGTGGTGCTCCTGGTAGTGTGTGTGGTGCATGCCTAGTTGTGTTGTGTGGTGCTCCTGGTGTGTGTGTGTGGTGCTCCTGGTGTGTTTGTGTGGTGCTCCTAGTGTGTTTGTGTGGTGCTCATGGTGGTGTGGTGTGGTGCTCCTAGTGTGTGTGTGGTGCTCCTGGTGTGTGTGTGTGTGGTGCTCCTAGGTGTGGTGTTGTGGTGTTGGTGCTCCTGGTGTGTGTGTGTGTGGTGCTCCTGGTGTGGTGTGTGTGGTGCTCCTAGTTTGTTGTGTGTGTGTGGTGCTCCTGGTGTGTGTGTGTGTGGTGCTCCTAGTGTGTGTGTGTGTGTGTGTGTGTGTGGTGCTCCTGGTGTGTGTGGTGTGGTGCTCCTAGTGTGTGTGTGTGTGTGTGTGGTGCTCCTGGTGTGTGTGTGTGGTGACTCATGGTGTGTGTGTGTGTGTGTGTGTGTGTGGTGCTCCTGGTGTGTGTGTGTGGTGGTGCTCCTGGTGTGTGTGTGTGTGCTCCTGGTGTGTGTGTGTGGTGCATCCTGGTGGTGTGTGT
Organism: Procambarus virginalis; assembly: GCA_020271785.1. NCBI lineage: Eukaryota > Metazoa > Arthropoda > Malacostraca > Decapoda > Cambaridae > Procambarus > Procambarus virginalis. Next base: position 590 of record WNGS01091093.1, read on the forward strand.
GTGGTGCTCCTGGTGTGTGTGTGTGGTGCTCCTGGTGTGTGGTGTGTGGTGCTCCTGGTGGTGTGTGTGTGGTGCTCCTAGGTGTGTGTGTGTGGTGCTCTGGTGTGTGTGGGTGTGTGCTCCTAGTTGTGTGTGTGTGTTGCTGGTGCTCTAGTGTGTGTGTGTGTGTGGTGCTCCTGGTGTGGTGTGTGTGTGTGTGTGTGTGGTGCTCCTGGTGTGTGTGTGTGGGTGCTCCTGGTGTGTGTGTGTGTGTGTGGGATCTAAATGTCCTTCCATTATTGGATTTAACTTATATTATTTTTAGTTTGCTAGATGCTCTCGCAAAATTAACAGTATATGCAATTTTTTTTAAGTCATTTTCGACTTTATTATGCCAGTAAAATTTCCCCATTTGAAAAAGCAATTTATAAAACTTTTGTGCTATATTGCCTAATAGGTTCCGGCGATCTACAAGGAGAGTAAAAAAGTCTATCTCTCGCTACTCTTTATCTTCCATTCTCAGTGGAATGTAATTTTTATCTTAGGCTCGGTTCCTCTAACTTTACTCTGCCGTCTGAGGAGAAAATTTCCTGTCAGTTGGTGAAGGTTTTCTTCCAAGAAATTTGCATATTTGGGTCATCTGAAACTGTAGAGTGAAGAGATATTTGTATGATATAGACAGAGACGAGTCTGTGTTGGCTGGGGTGTGGTAGGGTGTGGTGGGTGTGGCTGGGGTGTGGTGGGGTGTGGGGGGTGTGGCTGGGGTTGTGGTGGGGTGTGGCTGGGTGTGGTGGGTGTGGCTGGGGTGTGTGGGTGTGGCTGAGGTGTGTGGGTGTGGCTGGGGTGTGGTAGGGTGTGGCTGGGGTGTGGTGGGTGTGGCTGAGGTGTGGTGGGTTGGCTGGGGTGTGGCCGGGGTGTGGCTGGGGTGTGGCTGGGGTGTGGTAGTGTGGCAAGGGTGTGGCTGGGGTGTGGTAGGTGTGGCTGGGGTGTGGTGGGTGTGGCTGGGTGTGGGTGGGGTGTGGCTGGGGTGTGGCTGGGGTGTGGTAGGTGTGGCTGGGGTGTGGTGGGTGTGTGGTGGGTGTGGTGGGTGTGGCTGGGGTGTGGTAGGTGTGGCAAGGGTTGTGGCCTGGGGTGTGGTACGTGTGGCTGGGGGTGGTGGGTGTGGTGGGTGTGGTGGGTGTGGCTGGGGTGTGGTAGGTGTGGCTGGGGTGTGGCTGGGGTTGGTAGGTGTGGCAAGGGTGTGGCTGGGGTGTGGTAGGTGTGGCTGGGGTGTGGTGGGTGTGGCTGGGGTGTGGTGGGTGTGGCTGGGGTGTGGTGGGTGTGGCTGGGGGTGTGTGGGGTGTGGTGGGTGTGGCTGGGGTGTGGTGGGTGTGGCTGGGGTGTGGTGGGTGTGGTGGGTGTGGTGGGTGTGGCTGGGGTGTGGTAGGCTGTGGCTGGGGGTGTGGTAGTGTGGCAAGGGTGTGGCTGGGGTGTGGTAGGTGTGGCTGGGGGTGTGGTGGGTTGTGGTGGGTGTGGTGGGTGTGGCTGGGGTGTGGTAGGTGGTGCTGGGGTGTGGTGGGGGTTGGTGGGTGTGGCTGGGTGTGTGGTAGGTGTGGCTGGGGTGTGGTGGGTGTGGTGGGTGTGGTGGGTGTGGCTGGGGGTGTGGTAGGTGTGGCTGGGGTGTGGTGGGTGTGGTGGGTGTGGTGGGTGTGGCTGGGGTGTGGTAGGTGTGGCTGGGGTGTGGTGGGTGTGGTGGGTGTGGTAGGTGTGGCTGGGGTGTGGTGGGGTGTGGCTGGGGTGTGGTGGGTGTGTGGTGGGTGTGGCTGGGGTGTGGTGGCGTGTGGGGGGTGTGGCTGGGGTTGGTGGGGTGTGGCTGGGGTGTGGCTGGGGTGTGGGGGGTGTGGTGGGTGTGGCTGGGGTGTGGTGGGTGTGGCTGGGGTGTGGTAGGGTGTGGCTGGGGTGTGGTGGGGTGTGGTGGGTGTGGCTGGGGTGTGACTGGGGTGTGGTGGGTGTGGTGGGGTGTGGTGGGTGTGGCTGGGTGTGGTGGGGTGTGGGCTGGGGTGTGGTGGGGTGTGGCTGTGGTGTGGTAGGGTGTGGCTGGGGTGTGGTGGGTGTGGCTGGGGTGTGGCTGGGGTGTGGTGGGGTGTGGCTGGGGTGTGGTGGGTGTGGTGGGTGTGGCTGGGTGTGGTGGGGTGTGGTGGGTGTGGCTGGGGTGTGGTGGGTGTGGCTGGGGGTGTGGTAGGGTGTGGCTGGGGTGTGGTAGGGTGTGGGTGGGGTGTGGTGGGGTGTGGTGGGTGTGGCTGGGGTGTGGTGGGGTGTGGTGGGTGTGGCTGGGGTGTGGTGGGTGTGGTGGGGTGTGGTGGGTGTGGCTGGGGTGTGGTGGGTGTGGTGGGTGTGGCTGGGGTGTGGTGGGGTGTGGTGGGTGTGGCTGGGGTGTGGTGGGTGTGGCTGGGGTGTGGTAGGGTGTGGCTGGGGTGTGGTGGGGTGTGGTGGGTGTGGCTGGGGTGTGACTGGGGTGTGGTGGGTGTGGCTGGGGTGGGCTGGGGTGGGTGTGGTGGTGGGGTGTGGTGGGTGTGGCTGGGGTGTGGTGGGGGTGTGGCTGGGGTGTGGTAGGGTGTGGTGGGTGTGGTGGATGTGGTGGGTGTGGTGGGTGTGGTGGGTGTGGTAGGGTGTGGCTGGGGTGTGGTGGGTGTGGTGGGTGTGGTGGGTGTGGTGGGGTGTGGTGGGTGTGGTGGGTGTGGTGGGTGGTGGTGGGGTGTGGTGGGTGTGGTGGGGTGTGGCTGGGGTGTGGTGGTGTGGTGGGTGTGGCTGGGGTGTGGTACGGTGTGGCTGGGTGTGGTACGGTGTGGCTGGGGTGTGGTGGGGGTGGTGGGTTGTGGCTGGGTTGGTGGGTGGGTGTGGTGGGTGTGGTAGGTGTGGCTGGGGTGTGGTGGGTGTGGCTGGGGTGTGGTAGGCTGTGGCTGAAGTGTGGTAGGCTGTGGCTGAAGTGTGGTAGGCTGTGGCTGAAGTGTGGTAGGCTGTGGCTGAAGTGTGGTAGAATGTGGTCTATTCTATCTCCGTCGTACTTATCCAATCTATTATTAAAACCATTAAACGCAGCCTATTCTACTACTCATCCAGATCCCTATTCCCGAACCCGAATGTCCCTCTATCTACCAGAATGAAATGTTTCCGGCTTGGACCCTGCACTGACCTATTCTATTCTCTGAACCTGTTAACCTGCGCTTCTCTGGTATCAACCTTCTCTGTTTACCTCTTCAATCACACCCATTGTATCCAGCTGTTCTTCAGCTGGAACAGCTGCATCTCAGCTGTATTTGCAACATCCAGGTGATGATGCAGGTCACCTGGTCCACCTGATGGTTTAATTACGTAGTCAGACATTTTACATATTTATGTAAATATGCAGCAAGAGAGCTCTTGCTATCATATTTCACCTTGTGAGTGGTAGTGGACTCCATACCCGTCTGTGAGTGGTAGTGGACCCCATACCTGTCTTGTGAGTGGTAGTGGACCCCATACCCGTCTTGTGAGTGGTAGTGGACCCATACCTGTCTTGTGAGTGGTAGTGGACCCCATACCCGTCTTGTGAGTGGTAGTGGACCCCATACCTGTCTTGTGAGTGGTAGTGGACCCCATACCCGTCTTGTGAGTGGTAGTGGACCCCATACCTGTCTTGTGAGTGGCAGTGGACCCCATACCCGTCTTGTGAGTGGTAGTGGATCCCATACCTGTCTTGTGAGTGGTAGTGGACCCCATACCTGTCTTGTGAGTGGTAGTGGACCCCATACCTGTCTTGTGAGGGGTAGTGGACCCCATACCCGTCTTGTGAGTGGTAGTGGACCCCATACTCACAAGAGGACCCCAGCCGAAGCCCCCCGCCCCCCCGCAGACAGCCGAACACCACAGCAGACAGCCGAGCACCACAGCAGACAGCCGAACACCAGGGAAGACAGCCGAACACCACAGCAGACAGCCGAAGATCAAAGCAGACAGCAGGACTGTTTCCTAGAGGGAATGGAGCTACCATCAGGGTAAAGCACCAAGCCACCAGTACTATATAGCACTGGGAAGGGTCAGGATAAGGATTTGGGATGGGACGGCGGGAAAGGAATGGTGCCCAACCACTTGTGTGGACGGTCTCGGGGAATTGAACGCGGACCTGCATGACGCGAGACTGTCGCTCTACCGTTCAGCCCAAGTGGTGGCCGTGATGGCAAGATTAGTCCTGTCGTCTTCAAGATCTCCAGAAGGAGGAAATTCACAGATGAATAATATTACAATTTTTTTATACAGGAATTTTTTTTTATAATTTTTTTTTTGGTCCGCGACCCTTTGGCTGTGTCTGCGTGGCTGGGCAGCTGCTGGTGTCTGCTGGGGACCTCTGTGTCTGCTGGGGATTCCTGGTTTGTCTGCTTCTGCCTGCTGCGGACCTCCGTTTGGCTGCTGTTGTCTGCTGGGGATCCCCGTTTGTGTGCTGTTGTCTGCTGTTGTCTGCCGGGGATCCCCGTTTGTGTGCTGATGTCTGCTGGGGACATCCGTTTGTCTGCTGCTGTCTGCTGGAGTCATTCGTTTGTCTGCTGCTGTCTGCCGGGGACCTCCGCTTGTCTGCTGGAGTCATTCGTTTGTCTGCTGCTGTCTGCTGGGGACATCCGCTTGTCTGCTGCAAGTCTGCAGGGGACTGGTGGATTGAGAACATGTTCATCCCAGCCTCCACTCGTCCCGCCGCGGGAGTCTGCCTCTGCGGAAGCTGCAGACTCCTCGTCTGCTCCCCATTACCTCTCTAATGACCTCCATTAGCGGCTTCCAATGTTTCTAAGAGACAATCTGAAGCTAAGAGCTCGAAGCCGCTGGTCCAAGAGCCGGGTCTTGTACCTTGATGACGGTTGAGAGGCGGGACCAAAGAGCCAGAGCTCAACCCCCGCGCAAGCAAAATTTGGTGAGTACATCACTCGAACCTTTTTGAACACTTAGTGCTTCCAGAGGCACAGATTCACGAAGCAGTTACGCGAGCATTTACGGACCTGGGGCCAGATTCACGAAGCAGTTACGCAAGCACTTACGAGCGTGGGGCCAGATTTACGAAGTAGTTACGCAATCACTTACGAACCTGGGGCCAGATTTACGAAGCACTTCGTAAATACTTGAGTAACTGCTTCGTGAATCTGGCCCCCTGGTGTTTTTGTTGTGGGTGCCCTCTATAGCTGGGTCATTGCGGGATTGAGCTCTGTCCCGGAGGGGCTGTGAATGATGGGGCGGCCCTCGGGGGCGCCTCACCTGCCGTCTGATGTCTTTACAACACCTTAAATCATTAGTCACATATTGTGTGTGTGTGTGTGTGTGTGTGTGTGTGTGTGTGTGTGTGTGTGTGGTGTGTGTGTGTGTGTGTGTGTGTGTGTGTGTGTGTGTGTGTGTCTAGAAATATTATTGGGGTCATGTCGAGAATTGCTTTTCATAAATTCATGCCAACGAGACATGTCTCACACGAATTGGTCAGCGTCACTCATCTTGTGAGTGGACACACCGCCATAGTGACAGTATTGGGCAGCGTCACTCATCTTGTGAGTGGACACACCGCCATAGTGACAGTATTGGGCAGCGCCACTCATCTTGTGAGTGGACACACCACCATAGTGACAGTATTGGGCAGCGCCACTCATCCTGTGAGTGGACACACCGCCATAGTGACAGTATTGGGCAGCGTCACTCATCTTGTGAGTGGACACACCGCCATAGTGACAGTATTGGGCAGCGTCACTCATCTTGTGAGTGGACACACCGCCATAGTGACAGTATTGGGCAGCGTCACTCATCTTGTGAGTGGACACACCACCATAGTGACAGTATTGGGCAGCGCCACTCATCCTGTGAGTGGACACACCGCCATAGTGACAGTATTGGGCAGCGTCACTCATCTTGTGAGTGGACACACCGCCATAGTGACAGTATTGGGCAGCGCCACTCATCCTGTGAGTGGACACACCGCCATAGTGACAGTATTGGGCAGCGCCACTCATCCTGTGAGTGGACACACCGCCATAGTGACAGTATTGGGCAGCGCTACTCATCCTGTGAGTGGACACACCGCCATAGTGACAGTATTGGGCAGCGTCACTCATCCTGTGAGTGGACACACCGCCATAGTGACAGTATTGGGCAGCGCCACTCATCCTGTGAGTGGACACACCGCCATAGTGACAGTATTGGGCAGCGCCACTCATCCTGTGAGTGGACACACCACCATAGTGACAGTATTGGGCAGCGCCACTCATCTTGTGAGTGGACACACCGCCATAGTGACAGTATTGGGCAGCGTCACTCATCCTGTGAGTGGACACACCGCCATAGTGACAGTATTGGGCAGCGCCACTCATCCTGTGAGTGGACACACCGCCATAGTGACAGTATTGGGCAGCGTCACTCATCCTGTGAGTGGACACACCGCCATAGTGACAGTATTGGGCAGCGTCACTCATCCTGTGAGTGGACACACCGCCATAGTGACAGTATTGGGCAGCGTCACTCATCTTGTGAGTGGACACACCGCCATAGTGACAGTATTGGGCAGCGCCACTCATCCTGTGAGTGGACACACCACCATAGTGACAGTATTGGGCAGCGTCACTCATCCTGTGAGTGGACACACCGCCATAGTGACAGTATTGGGCAGCGCCACTCATCCTGTGAGTGGACACACCACCATAGTGACAGTATTGGGCAGCGTCACTCATCCTGTGAGTGGACACACCGCCATAGTGACAGTATTGGGCAGCGCCACTCATCCTGTGAGTGGACACACCGCCATAGTGACAGTATTGGGCAGCGTCACTCATCCTGTGAGTGGACACACCGCCATAGTGACAGTATTGGGCAGCGCCACTCATCCTGTGAGTGGACACACCGCCATAGTGACAGTATTGGGCAGCGCCACTCATCCTGTGAGTGGACACACCGCCATAGTGACAGTATTGGGCAGCGCCACTCATCCTGTGAGTGGACACACCGCCATAGTGACAGTATTGGGCAGCGCCACTCATCCTGTGAGTGGACACACCGCCATAGTGACATTATTGGGCAGCGCCACTCATCTTGTGAGTGGACACACCGCCATAGTGACAGTATTGGGCAGCGCCACTCATCCTGTGAGTGGACACACCGCCATAGTGACAGTATTGGGCAGCGCCACTCATCCTGTGAGTGGACACACCGCCATAGTGACAGTATTGGGCAGCGCCACTCATCCTGTGAGTGGACACACCGCCATAGTGACAGTATTGGGCAGCGTCACTCATCCTGTGAGTGGACACACCGCCATAGTGACAGTATTGGGCAGCGACACTCATCCTGTGAGTGGACACACCGCCATCGAGACAGTATTGGGCAGCGTCACTCATCCTGTGAGTGGACACACCACCATAGTGACAGTATTGGGCAGCGCCACTCATCCTGTGAGTGGACACACCGCCATAGTGACAGTATTGGGCAGCACCACTCATCCTGTGAGTGGACACACCGCCATAGTGAGAGTATTGGGCAGCGTCACTCATCCTGTGAGTGGACACACCGCCATAGTGACAGTATTGGGCAGCGTCACTCATCCTGTGAGTGGACACACCGCCATAGTGACAGTATTGGGCAGCGCCATTCATCCTGTGAGTGGACACACCGCCATAGTGACAGTATTGGGCAGCGTCACTCATCCTGTGAGTGGACACACCACCATAGTGACAGTATTGGGCAGCGCCACTCATCCTGTGAGTGGACACACCGCCATAGTGACAGTATTGGGCAGCGTCACTCATCCTGTGAGTGGACACACCGCCATAGTGACAGTATTGGGCAGCGCCACTCATCCTGTGAGTGGACACACCGCCATAGTGACAGTATTGGGCAGCGCCACTCATCCTGTGAGTGCACACACCGCCATAGTGACAGTATTGGCCAGCGTCACTCATCCTGTGAGTGGACACACCACCATAGTGACAGTATTGGGCAGCGCCACTCATTCTGTGAGTGAACACACCGCAATAGTGACAGTATTGGGCAGCGCCACTCATCCTGTGAGTGGACACACCGCCATAGTGACAGTATTGGGCAGCGTCACTCATCCTGTGAGTGGACACACCACCATAGTGACAGTATTGGGCAGCGCCACTCATCCTGTGAGTGGACACACCGCCATAGTGACAGTATTGGGCAGCGTCACTCATCCTGTGAGTGGACACACCGCCATAGTGACAGTATTGGGCAGCGCCACTCATCCTGTGAGTGGACACACCGCCATAGTGACAGTATTGGGCAGCGTCACTCATCCTGTGAGTGGACACACCGCCATAGTGACAGTATTGGGCAGCGCCACTCATCCTGTGAGTGGACACACCGCCATAGTGACAGTATTGGGCAGCGCCACTCATCCTGTGAGTGCACACACCGTCATAGTGACAGTATTGGCCAGCGTCACTCATCCTGTGAGTGGACACACCACCATAGTGACAGTATTGGGCAGCGCCACTCATCCTGTGAGTGAACACACCGCCATAGTGACAGTATTGGGCAGCGCCATTCATCCTGTGAGTGGACACACCGCCATAGTGACAGTATTGGGCAGCGTCACTCATCCTGTGAGTGGACACAACACCATAGTGACAGTATTGGGCAGCGCCACTCATCCTGTGAGTGGACACACCGCCATAGTGACAGTATTGGGCAGCGTCACTCATCCTGTGAGTGGACACACCGCCATAGTGACAGTATTGGGCAGCGCCACTCATCCTGTGAGTGGACACACCGCCATAGTGACAGTATTGGGCAGCGCCACTCATCCTGTGAGTGCACACACCGTCATAGTGACAGTATTGGCCAGCGTCACTCATCCTGTGAGTGGACACACCACCATAGTGACAGTATTGGGCAGCGTCACTCATCCTGTGAGTGGACACACCGCCATAGTGACAGTATAGGGCAGCGCCACTCATCCTGTGAGTGGACACACCGCCATAGTGACAGTATTGGGCAGCGTCACTCATCCTGTGAGTGGACACACCGCCATAGTGACAGTATTGGGCAGCGTCACTCATCCTGTGAGTGGACACACCGCCATAGTGACAGTATTGGGCAGCGCCACTCATCCTGTGAGTGGACACACCGCCATAGTGACAGCATTGAGCAGCGTCACTCATCCTGTGAGTGCACACACATAATAGTGACAGTATTGGGCAGCGTCACTCATCCTGTGAGTGGACACACCGCCATAGTGACAGTATTGGGCAGCGTCACTCATCCTGTGAGTGGACCACCGCCATAGTGACAGTATTGGGCAGCGCCACTCATCCTGTGAGTGGACACACCGCCATAGTGACAGTATTGGGCAGCGCCACTCATCTGTGAGTGGACACACCGCCATAGTGACAGTATTGGGCAGCGTCCTCCTTGTGAGTGGACACACCGCCATAGTGACAGTATTGGGCAGCGTCACTCATCTTGTGAGTGGACACAC